>JAUIMM010000327.1:2387500-2542500 GCA_031769625.1 Taudactylus pleione | reverse complement strand
CCTATAAACCTCTAAGGTTGACGCTATTTGCGTACGCAGCCATTCAGTAAAATAAAGACTTTAGATCCTGGACATATGTTTCCGAAGCACAAAGTATTATTTCAAGAAAAGTACAGTCAGTTACACGCTGTGATCTAAGTACAATTTAGCACAAAGAAATTATACAGACCCAAGTACAGTTATACATACGCAAGTGCTCTGGACCAGATACCGGCATCAGCAAGAAACCTCTGTCATTCAGCATTCAGCAAGAAGACTCCAGACTGGGGTCACAACACACACATTTATACCCTCACAGAAATAGACAAAACAATAGAGAGGCTTGGCGCTGATGCCATTGGTTCCCAGGGAGAGTGCATATGTTACAAGGCATTTAACAGGTTGATTCAAATAGACACAGTCCAGCCTCTGACAGCTGGTTGCCTCCGTTTCCCGCCTCATGCAAATGTAAACAGTTGGTTTTACAATGTACATTCCGGTGCTTTAAATCTCTACGGTCCATAAATTGAGAATGCGTGTTGCGATCTTCACACCGATGATACCGGGAAGCTGTTGAGAGAGTGCAGATCAGTATAATACCAAACATTACTTACTTATCACGTATTAAACCTTAGCTACCAAATAACCTTTATTTCACAGCAATTCTAATAAATGAACAAACTTGAATCTTATACTTTAAAGCTTATGGAACCTTTTATGTGAATATGTAATGTGTAAGTATTCGGGGTTTGATAAAAAGATGCTAGTTAACTTGGGGCAGATGCGTGCGCACGAAGCTAATAAACAGCGTTTTCATACAGGATCTTGTGCATTCGCTAATGTGCGACTAGTTAACAGCGCAATTGTGCGTATTTATGTATGTATGAGAAATGGTGAATGAGACAATCGCATGATGCTAATAGTAACATCGCCATATGTACTTAAGTGTGAGTTTAGCTAAAATGGCGCTGGGCAGCCATTCGCAAAATGGCGTCTTGCAGATCTCATTTTCAAGATGGTGTCTTGTGGCCAGTCGCAAGATGGCATCGTTACGATCTAATTTTAAACTGATCTTGTCTCAGCCAATTATCCAGCTTCAACAGTCCACCCTTTGATAGCGAACAACATGCTATCACACTATGATTTTAAAATTTTATTTAGGCTTACATTTATTTATTATTTAATGTTATTATGGGATGACACAAGGTGGTTCTTAATCCATCAATAATGTGTCTCTGAGTGGGGACATAAAACTACTATTATATGCACACCGCGGATCTTGGAAGATCATGGGGGTGATGTGGGGATGCATCAATCCTATAAAGGCAGTCTTGAAGGGGAATTGAGACTTAGATTATTTGAGGTGTTTTTAAAGTAACATTTCAATAATACATTCTATGCACGTCTAAATATAATACATTAGATGATGGTATTTCCTAGTTCAGGGTTGTAATGCAGTTCTATATTTACCTCAGTATTCATATTGTCATTACTGACCACCATCATAATTTCATTCTTTTGTTTTACTCTATTTTTACATTTTCCACACTTCAACACAATAGGAACACACCGGACACATATGCCACTTATTATGATGACAATCAGTATAAGGATCAAGAATTTGCCTATGCTGGAGATCACTTCCTGGACCCATTCCCCTAGACCTGAGAACCATTTCACTGGGTTCAACCATGAGACCCATCCTTCTACATTCTCCCCTACTTCAGCCACTGAAGCATTATGGTTCTTTCGAAACTCCCATTTTAGCTGCAGAATTCCATCCATCTTCCGGTCTATCACCTTCTTGGGGTCGCTGGTATCATTGGTGACATAGGTGCAACACTTTACTCCAAATTGGGTGGCCAAAGTTACGCAATACCCTCCAGTAACAGCAGTTAAATAATTTAACACTAGCCTGTGTTGCACCAGTTCTTTCTTGTACACTTGCAATTCTCTCCCTGTATACCTGAATATGTCATCGTACCTCTCTGTGATATTATCTATCAATTTAGCAAGTTCCTGAATATCTAAAATATATCTAATGTACCCCGAGCGATCCTGGTGGGATCCAGTGCGACTAAAACTTGAAAGCCAGTTGTCTCACTAATTAACTGGGTAGTTTTATGCACGTCACCAGATATCATATTTCGTTTGCCTCTGTGTTCATACTGCGTGTGAAGATATGGTGATGGTGTGTTTTTATGGATACCAAGCATTTCAACATGTGTGAGGGTCATAACTTCTGGGACTACTCTTCCCAAGTAACACAAACCTTCGGAACTCGGGGAGAGCCACTTATAGGCTTTTCTTCCACATATAAAATATACATTATCGGGGACAACATAAGGAATGGTATGCATTATTATCATTAAACACATTTCCCTTGCAAACAATCCTATCTCAGGGTCTTCCATTTGGTACATGCAAGTTTCTGGTTGTATTATCTTAGCACAGAATCTATCTGGTACCTTACCAATAATTTCTTTGGTGGAACTCAATGTATACCAGTACCTAAAATGTCTTCCATTAGATCTAATTGAGCATAACAGATCATGATTTACGGACTCATTATCAGCTCTCTGCGAGAAGGTCATCGTCTGATTATTCCCCGTCACTTCCCAACTCCCGGGTTTATTGGGGTTGGTTATGTTCAACCACAAAAGTGATCTATATACTTGGAATTGATAGAGTTTAAAATGAGATGGTTTGGATGAGAGGAATTTTCCATCCAATGTTTTCCCTTTTTGCAATTCTAAAATTTCCGTGATATTCAGCGGAAATGGCACCAACCCTACGTTATGCTGTCCCTGTGGAACATGTGAACATACCCAGCAATCAGTTTGATTTAACACTTTGCCTACCATGCTATGATAATCCTCTAAAGGATACCCACCCCAGTACGGGTTATATTTAGGCTGGCACCGTTGAATACAGTTCTCATCAACTAGGGACCCACAAAGCTCACAAATACAGGAATCTTCAGACGATAAACTTCCACACCGTCCCCGAGTATCCGGAATAACAGCTCTCTTAACAATAACAGTACTAAGATTGGTCAGACACTCCCCTGATTGGCATTACACTCCTCCTGACTCCACTCCATCAGCACTGCCATCAGCTCCCATCTCCTCAATCGTTCCCCCGTCACAGAAACCGGATATCCCCGAACCAACCAGAATGCTGAAAACTCTGGAAAAGAATATGAAAATGAACACAGCAGGCCAGTCCATTGTCACAAGAAAGACCTGAAAATTTCTTTTAGTTCAGGTATCTCACTACGACCTTTTCAATCCTCCCGAAACAAGCTCGTGATCGACAAGTCCACGTTATCAGCCTTGTCTCCGACTTGTTTCTCCACCGGTTGATTGACCTTTTTGCAGTGAGTAGTATGGACCCAGATATCTCTTTCAGCCACCTTCAAAGATGTAGTACTTGTCAGCAGCACCTGGTACGGACCTTCCCACCGATTAGTCAAACAACCTGAACGCAAGAAATTTCTGATCATAACATATTCTCCTGGTTCAACATCATGACAGTTAGTTTCAGGCATATCATTGGACAACAATTTCAGTTTCTGCTGTTGCTGTTTTAACTGCTTACTCATTGATATCAGATACCTTACAGTTACCTCGTTGTTACCTTTCAAGTCTTTCTGTGGACTTATAATCAAATGAGGTTGTCCACCAAACAGTATTTCAAAGGGGGACTGATTTAGAGGGGGTCTAGGAGTGGTCCTTATACTATGCAGGACCAATGGTAACGCTTCTGGCCATCCTAGTCCAGTCTCTGCCATGATTTTACTTAACTTATTTTTAATAGTCCCGTTCATCCTCTCTACCTTGGCGCTGGATTGTGGTCGGTAGGGGGTGTGAAATCAGCTATTAATACCCATCAGCTTACACATAGTTTGAAAAACATCACCTGTGAAATGAGTACCCCTGTCACTCTTGATGATTTTAGGGATACCATATCTGCATACAAATTCCTGAACTATTTTCTTGGCAGTAAACACAGCAGTATTAGTGGCCGCTGGGTAGGCCTCAACCCAGTTGGAAAATACGTCAGTGCACACTAATACATACTTACGATTCCTGCAGGGTGGTAATTGGATGAAATCAATTTGTATTACCTGGAAAGGTCCATCAATCAGTGGAATGTGGGATGGTTCAGTAGGGATCGCTTTCCCTATGTTCTTCCTCAAGCAGGTCAGACAGGAAATTGCTCTCTTTTCTGCTTGAGAGGAAAAACCTGGTGCACACCAGTATGCTCTCACCAATTTGCATATACCTTGCTTTCCCAGATGAGTCAGACCATGTGCTGCCTCAGCCAGACTGGGGTAATATGCCTTGGGGGCTACTGGCTTACCTTGTCCATCCCTCCAGAGCCCGGAGGACTCTTGCCCACATCCCTTGGACTTCCAGATGGACTTTTCCTGGATTGAACACAAATTTTGCATCTCAATTAATTTCAGCATATCAATTGTTTGAAAAGACATAATTTTTTCAGTTGGAGAAAACATTTTTAGCCCTGCTGCCCATTTTGCAGCTTCATCGGCTCTGTTGTTGCCCAGTGACACCGAATCATCCTCACATGTATGGGATTTACATTTAATTACTGCCACCATTTTGGGCAGTTGGATTGCTTTTAATAATTGTTTTATGTGTCTGAAGTGTGCAACTGGTGTGCCTGCTGCTGTCATAAAATTTCTCAGACGCAATAGAGCTCCGAAATCGTGCACCACCCCGAACGCATACCTAGAGTCAGTGTAAATGTTAGCAGACTTTCCTGCTGCCAGTTCACACGCTCTTGTTAGTGCTACTAACTCTGCCACCTGGGCTGAGTGAGGAGGACCAAGAGGTTCAGCTTCTATGATGTCTGTGTCATTTACAACAGCATAACCTGTACATAATTCACCTGTGTCTGTTTGTCTATGACAACTCCCATCCGTGTAAAATGTTACATCTACATTCTCTAAAGGTGTGTCACGTATGTCAGGTCTAGCAGTAAAGGTCTGATTCAGATATTCCATACAATCGTGTGCATCATTATGTCCGCTGAACTCACCTCCCGCTAGCAACTCGTCTCCTTCCATCCTTTGTACATCATGTTGTACATATGGTAAATATGTTGCTGGATTCAGCATACTGCATCATTTAACAGTGATGTTTGCGGGTGCAATTAGAGCTAGTTCCCATTTGGTAAACCTGGCTGAAGAAACATGTCTGATTTGGCCAGAGTTCAGCAGAGCAGATACAGCATGGGGAGTGTAGACAATCATATCATGACCCAATACTACGTCCTCACTTTTACACACCAATAGAGCAGTTGCTGCTACACTTCTTAAACAGGTGGGGAGTGATCTTGCCACAGTGTCCAATTGGGCACTGTAGTATGCTACTGGCCTTCTGGCATCACCATGTTTTTGTGTGAGGACACCTGCAGCACAACCATCAGCTTCCGTATGATATAAAATCAAAAGGTTTATCATAATCAGGTATTCCCAATGCCGGTGCTTTTGTCAGACTATCCTTAAGATTAAGGAAAGCCTGCTCTATTTCCTCTGTGTGTATGACACGATCGAGCTTTGAGGAAGAGACTAAGTCCTGTAAAGGCAAGGCCAAAATAGAAAAACCTGGGATCCACATTCTACAGTATCCACACATTCCCAAGAAGGTACGAATTTGCTGTTGGTTCTGCGGCAGTGTCATGTTCAGTATGGTCTGGATTCTGTCATTTGTGAGATGTCATAACCCCTGAGTTAGGCAGTGTCCCAAATAGTTAACTCTGGATTGGCACGGCTGTAGTTTGTCCTTAGCAACTTTGTGTCCTTTGTGCGAGAGGTGAAGCAACAAAAGTTTAGTATCATTCAAACATGACATAAGAATGACAGCTGGATTTGGCACTACGGGGAATTGGCTCTCTACCACCTTATTAACACCTCTAAGGTCTTGTACCAGCCTATAACCCCTCCCACCACTCTTCTTCACCAGAAAGATGCGACTGTTGGCTACACTAGCTGTACGAACTAAAATTCCCTGTTGCAATAATCGCTCAATTATTGGAAAAAAACCTAAATCTACCTCCTGTTTTAGTGGGTACTGGGGAATTTTTGGAGCTTGACTACCGCCTTTTAAATTTACCATTATGGGGCTTACGTTTGCCATTAATCCAGTGTTCTGTCCATCCTTAGTCCAAAGGGAATCTGGAATTTGTGACAACATTTGATCTACCTGAGATGGATTTTCATTTAAACTGGTAGAGTGATACATTATCCTTTGGGGAGTGTCCAACATATCCCTCACCTCGTGCGCAACTCTCTCTGGGATATCTAGAAATACACTATCAGGGGTGCAATATATGACACATCCCATCTTACATAACAAATCTCTACCCAGTAGATTAGTAGGAGCCGCAGCAGCCAGAAGGAAAGAATGCCTGGTGTGCAACGGCCCGATAGTAACCTCTGTGGACTTTGTTAAAGGATAATGTTGCACTTTACCTGTTACGCCCATTGTTGGTACTGTCTCGTTGGTTACCTGTAAATTAACGGGAGATTTTATCACTGACCTGGTCGCCCCTGTGTCTACAAGAAAAGGATATTTAGTACCAGCTACATCAACCATCATGACCGGTTCTTCCCTAGTACTTCCCGTTAACCTGACTATCTGTAGACTACAGGTATGACCTGACCCCTAGCGTTAGCTCCCACTCTCCAATAAAGCATTAACGGCTACAATTGGAGCTGGTGCCTGTTGGACAATTGCTGGTCTCTGTGCATATCCCTTATGGGGATATCCAGGTTTTCCCTGGTTTGAGGGTCCTACCCTTTTTGCCGTACAGTTTCTACTGAAATGTCCTGGCTGGTTACAATTAAAACACATTCGTGGATTGGATGAAGAGAAGGATTGTTGTGAGGTTTGAGCAGGGGGGAAAGGTGGTGGATATGGGTAGGGATATGGAGGATAAGGGTATTGTGGGGGGTATTTAGTTTATGGGTAGTATGGGACCTGTGGTTGCGTAGGATAAGTGGGATAGGGCTGTGTTTGCTGTGGTGTGGGATTAGTGAGGGTGTATAATTGTTCAGGTACAAGTGTGTGTGTGGTTGCAAGTGTGTCTGCTGGCTGTGATGTTACCGTCATTCCTTCCAGAGCTTGGATACTGACAGCCATTAGTTTCTCGCTCTGGGTCTCTCTCTTCTTTGAGATGTTTTTATCATGTTCTATGGCAGATTCTATGAGGGTATCTATTGTGACTCCCCTCCAGCCAGGTTGTGAGGTCTGAACCCGGGTCTTTAGGTTCTCTTTAAGACCATCCATGAGTATGGTGACTATCGTTCCCCTGTGGTGAATGCTATCTTTGATATCTTCTAACCCAGTGTACTGGGTGATAGCCTGCAGAGCACGGTCGCAATAATCTTCTGTAGATTCACTTTGTTTTTGTTTTATTGTGAACATTTTGTTCCAGTTAACTACTACTGGAAAATATATACCCAATTGAGTTATGATACGGGAAATGTTACCTTGATTCACTTCGTCTGTTAAGGGAATGTCACCATCCAATACACAATCCGTGATAAATTTTGTCACGTCGATATTGCGTGGTAGACAGGCCCTTAACACTACATGCCAATCTTTGTTAGTTGGCTCATGAGAACTACCCAAATTCCTCAAAAATCTTTGACATTTGGCTAGTTCCTTTCTGGGATCGGGGAAATCATTTATGATGGAATTTAGCTCCGCTCTTGTCTAAGGACAATGCATTACCTCTTCCCTAGTGGGCACTACACTGTTCACATCTGCATTTCCATTCAGAACGGTTATTGCCAGGATGGGATGCAGACCGGCAGCGCTGCTACCTTTGACCTTATTACCTGGCTGGGGGTTTAGTCTGTTGCTGCAACGTATGGTATTAACAACTTCCTCTACGGGTGCAGAGGGTGTTAGCATTTCCCTTGCTGTTACCAATGGAGATGGCGGCACCACTCGTGATTGTCGTGGTGCAGCATCTATCATGTGTACAGCATGGGAAATGGCAGACATTACAATAGGCTCATCATCCACATCATGAACATTTTCTTTATGGTTGCTTAAGAGAGGGTACAAATTGCTTGTTACATTTTTATGGGTTGTTTCGATAACTGTACTTGCACCCCCATCCACATAAGGTGGCAGTGGTTCGCGTGAACTGCTGGCAATACCTTCCGCAATGCTACCTTGCTGCAGGTGCGCGCTATTTTGCGGCTCGCACGCATTGCAATCCAGCACTGTGGGTGTATTTTCTGGCAATGCGTTTGCGACGCTAGTTTGCGTCGCTTGCACATTTTTAAGCCACGCATCCCCTTCATGCTGCCACAATTTTAAACATTCATAATATTTTACCTTTTTACCTCGAGACCGCATCAGACTGATGTGGTCCCGGACATTATCCAATACATCTTTATCAAAACTACCAATTCTGGGAAACGGTCTAGCACTCTTCATCATTATCTTAAACCATACATCACAATATCTTATTGCATAAGTACCGTACTTTGTATGCATAATACGACGGGCCGATCCAAGCGGCGCTTCCATTAGCAGCACATCATTGTCTAACATCTCTATTGTTTGCGTGGCTCCCATCTTGAGACAACTCCCACGTTTTTCAATAAAGATTTAAACTGGTGAAAGACAGCCAAAGATACTTTCACTTACCTGCGGACGCCTTTGAAAAAGGGTGTATCCACCAAACCCTATGAAGGACCTCTAGGCGCCTCCACTCACCTATGGAAGGAAGATGCTCCCATACAATAAATCTCTTTTTGACTATGTTTCAACTGCTAGGGGGCAGCAAAGTACCCTTTGTTTTTCAGTTGATTTCGTCCACCCTCTCACCAGCTCACAATCACAATCTAACCAAGACTATGCGGTTCAATTATAATGTTCAAATAAGCCTAACAGATCACATACATTGATTACTGAACACTATAATCATGCTGGGAGCCGAACCCTAACAAAAATAACAAACCATACACCTGCTCTGTGTAAAAGTAAACGGTAAGCTGCTACCGAGTCACTAGGCCAACTTCCTGTGCCTAGCACTTAAGGGTCGTACGATACCCTTAACATTTAGGTCCCGTGTTACACCCTAAACAAACACTCACAGTTACACACTTTTTCCTGCGCAGAAAAATACACGTTAGCCCAGATATTGGCAACAATTGAAAAATTTAAACCTCAACAGCTTTGTTTAAACACGTGGCAGCACAACCGGAAATACGTATACGCTATTGTGCGACTAGTCGCATACACAATAATGCGACTACTACACAACATATGACTCACCCTTAGCTGCGTACACAAAAGTGCGTCTCTACTGTGCGCACAAAACTGCGACTCAGCCACGTACACACTACTGCGACAACCCCTTTTTAACTTCTATTACTATCAACAGAGGAAAACAAACTTTTTCCTCTCTTGTCCCTGGATTCTAGTCAGCGTACCTTGACTCACACGATAACGGATAGCGATCTCTCAGCACCGAGTGGTTGCAGGGAAAACTGTGTGTGGCCACTATCCACCCTTTGGTGAGATATCGATAACCGTGTTTTATCGTGTAAGCAGGTAAGTGACCTCACACTACGAGCCCCCAACTAAGGATTCTGAATTTGAACCTCTATACACTCCTGCCTTTTTCTAATATCCTGCCTATACCTTCTTAAACCTGCCTATAAACCTCTAAGGTTGATGCTATTTGCGTACGCAGACATTCAGTAAAATAAAGACTTTAGACCCTGGACATGTGTTTCCGAAGCACAGAGTATTATTTCAAGAAAAGTACAGTCAGTTACATGCTGTGATCTAAGTACAATTTAGCGCAAAGAAATTATACAGACCCAAGTACAGTTATACATACGCAAGCGCTCTGGACCAGATACCGACATCAGCAAGAAACCTCCGTCAATCAGCATTCAGCAAGAAGATTCCAGACTGGGGTCACAACACACACATTTATACCCTCACAGAAATAGACAACACAATAGAGAGGCTTGTCGCTGATGCCATTGGTTCCCAGGGAGAGTGCATATGTTACAAGGCATTTAACAGGTTGATTCAAATAGACACAGTCCAGCCTCTGACAGCTGGTTGCCTCCGTTTCCCGCCTCATGCAAATCTAAACAGTTGGTTTTACAATGTACATTCCGGTGCTTTAAATCTCTACGGTCCATAAGTTGAGAATGCATGTTGCGATCGTCACACCGATGATACCGGGAAGCTGTTGAGAGAGTGCAGATCAGTATAATACCAAACATGACGTACTTATCACGTATTAAACCTTAGCTACCAAATAACCTTTATTTCACAGCAATTATAATAAATGAACAAACTTGAATCTTATACTTTAAAGCTTATGGAACCTTTTATGTGAATATGTAATGTGTAAGTATTTGGGGTTTGATAAAAAGACGCTAGTTAACTTGGGGCAGATGCATGCGCACGAAGCTAATAAACAGCGTTTTCATACAGGATCTTATGCATTCGCTAATGTGCGACTAGTTAACAGCGCAATTGTGCGTATATATGTGTGTATGAGAAATGGTGAAAGATGCAATCGCATGATGCTAATAGTAACATCGCCATATGTACTTAAGTGTGAGTTTATCTAAAATGGCGCTGGGCGACCATTCGCAGAATGGCGTCTTGCAGATCTCATTTTCAAGATGGCGTCTTACGGCCAGTCGCAAGATGGCGTCATTACGATCTAATTTTAAACTGATCTTGTATCAGCCAATTATCCAGCTTCGACACGGATGAATAAATGAATGGTGGTCTCTGTATTCCTTAACGCGTTTCACTGCATACAGCAGATTCTTCAAAAAGGCATTCCAGAGGGCACAGGATAGAGAGATAGCATTTGTGGGGGAGATGTGAATAAGATTATCTGCTTTGCTGTAACGTGGAGGTAAGATTCATTTGGGGGACCGATATGAATAGAGGTTAGTGATGGTGCGGGCACCTGAGTTAGAAAAGGAACCTGTAGGAGGTGGGCAGGGAGGGAGATGTGGATGGCAGTGAGGTGAAATGACAGGGAGAGGAGTGTAGGAGGAGGGTTTGGTGGTGGGGTAGTAGGACAGAGGGGGAGTAGAACAGGAAGAAACGAAAGTAGAGTAATGGGAGAGGAGGGAAGAGTAGGCAGACAGAGGAGGGGGGAGAAGGGGAGGATGAGGTGGAAGAGATAAGGGGAAAAGGATAAAGGTGGAAGCAAGGGGCAGAATAGAGGATTAGGTAGAGACTGATTGAAGGAGGGAGTTGAAGAAAACATTGTCATGGTGTTTATAAGTAAACAAGAGGAAAGAAATTTGGAAATGTAATTGAAATATGAGTGCAAGAGATTTGTAGAAGTGCAAGTGAAATGACAGTGATGGTAAATATGTATGCAGCTTAACAAGTTTGTTATTGAGAGGATTAAAAGTGGGGATCTAAAGTGTGCAGAATTTGAATAATAACGCAGATCGTAAGCAGATAGAGGATGTGAGGCTAGGCAGGAGAGCTAAGATAAAGGACCGTGTTTCCAAGAGGAAATATGTACACTGACATGGGGACAAGTAAGATAAGCACTGAGATGTATGTGAGAATCAGAAGGACAGCAGTATTCACAGTAATTGAAGTGTTGTGTTCTTGCCTTGATTGCGCAGGGAATCCAGTTGTAACTGTCCTGAATCTTTAGACCGTTGAGCTTTGATGGTTGTTGGATCTTAAAGTTTCATCCTTCTGTTTTACCTCGGTTTAACGCAGGTCTAACGCTACAGTTTTTGCACTTAATAAAGCTGCACTTTGAAAACCTGCACCCCATCCAGCAAGCTATCCAGATAGTTACTGACACTTATACAGAGATGCAGGAATGTGTGGACACTAATTAATTAACCCCCCCCACCCCCCATTGGCCAGCCAAAAGAAAGCTAGCAATAAAAATGGCTTAACTAAACAAGCAACACATACCAAACATCAAAGGCTGGAAATATCTCAAGCCTTCACTTTGGTCAGGCTGGAGAGAATCCTTATAACAAATTAACTATTACAAATCATAAGGCTTTAGAAACAATAGCATAAGGATTCAGTGAAGAAAAGCTAGATACCTATATGTCTAATTAATACAGCAGGCACAGGAGGGAGAATAATACTCTGCAGTCAATTTCAGTTACCTGTTGGATGATAAGGAGAGAGGCGGGGTCAATTCATTCAAGATCAGCAGAAGAATTAACTAATAACTCTACGCAGGTCTAAGTAGGATATATACTTCCCCAAATCCCTCTCAAGGAACTATGTATGATGAGTATTAAGTGCAACAAGGGCTCTAATTAGAACTAGAACAAGTGTCTTTTCTAATTACTGTTGCATAAAGCTGCCCATATAGTCTTACTGTGGCAGTGTGATTCACTGCACCCCATACAGTCTTCACACCTGTGCACATATACAGTAGTAGTGGCTTTCAGTCAGCTGGTGTGTGATATTATATAGAGGGCGTCTTATGTAGTGCTGGAGCAGCAGCTACTCACTCCTGGCACAGCGCTGCTGTCGCTGCCCCAATACACCCAAGGCCATGCCTTCCAGTCGCTCCTATTGGGTGTGGACCGGTTCCTCCGATCTGCCCTCAGCTGCCGGAGATGGGAGGGACAGTCTCTGATACCTTGCCTGTGCCCTGGAAGCACAGGCGCTCCACGCTTACTGCTCCTAGCCACCGCGTCCTGGTCACCTCAGCCCACGCCAGCCGCTCTGCCGGTTCCACATCTGGGACCTCCACAGCGATGTTCTCCTCCCATCAGCGGCACTCCCTCGCTGCCTGCCACTAATGCCTCCTCTCCGGCTCTGCCCTCCTGTGCCCGGCAGCGCATAGCCGCTCATCGGCCGCCCGGGACACAGGAGGGCAGGCACTGAGGAGAGAGATCTGCAGACTCGCCCTCATTTGCTGCTAATGGCTCTTATTAATCTCTCCCTTCTTTCCCTGACAGGAACCCAACCACACCCAGACATATCACTCCGCCTCTTTTTCTCCAGTGCATCCAACACACTGTAGCACATCCTCACCACAGAGAGAAAAGTACCACATAAATCGATATGTTAATACATTAAATACATATATCATGATTTGTGACTACATACATATATATATTTTACCTCATAAATTGTACATTTATAAATATTACATAGATTTATAAGTACAGTACTTATTTTAACCCTAAACCAGGGTTACACATGTATTATCTGGTTGAACCTCTATTGCATGATGATGACGTTGGCTTTATTCCTAGACAATCAGGCAGCTTCTGGACCATGTGATCTCCTACATGAATAGTGAATACTGTCCAGGAAGGATCAATTTCTTCAGAGGTCCCCCATTGCAGAGAAAACCACAATATAGGTAAGGTGTATTTTTATTTAATACACACAAAAAATAGTGTAGATTTATTTTTTTACACATTTCACCCTCGGCTCTACTTGCAGGGATGGGTCTAAGCCCGTCCCTGCAAGTAGTGACACACTTGCATGACAGGTAGTTCACTGACATCTATCATAGCAAGCAGAGTGGCCCGCGGAGGAACTCTTCACATCGCAAGATGAGACCATCCTTGCCTTGTGAGACAGAGCTCCCATTGCGGCGGAGGGGAGGTTAGGAATCCCCCTCTCACCCACTGAGTAGATACTGTGCACATGCGCAGGGTGTCTATTCACTGGAGAGAGAGAGACTGTGGACATGCCCAGCAGCTCCCAGAGCGCTGGGCATGCCCCAAGGGTGATAAAAATAAGGGGAGTGGCTCATGGCCACGGTATTTTATATGACACGCCCCTTCTCATATGAACACTCCCATTTTTTCGGGCCTTCGGTGCGAGCAACAATCCAAGGATTGCTCTTTACGTTAGCTGACATGGGCCACTTTCTGGAAATTTTCTAGGGCCACTTCCCAATCCTCCCCTACATAACATACACATTTTCTTTCTGACAGGGGTGGGAATAATTTCAAGATTCACAGGAAAACTGGAAAGGGGGCGAAGCTAGCCATGTTTGCTCTGCCCCCTGTATGCAGGCGGGGGGAGGGGAACATTTGGCAGGGAGCCATTTATCTTTGCTTGTGGCTGCAGAAAGTCCTGAGCATTGGCAGCAGCTTGGTTCCTACCCTGGTGATTTTACCGCTGATTCCAGAATATGGATGTTGTAGATGGTGCTCGTTGATTCTGCAGCTGCCGCTGCTGGGTCAATCAACAGCTGACTGCCCGGTAAGCAGTTGACATGTGCCCAGCGGGCCAGTCCGACCGTGGCTGGGGTCAAAGTGCGGGGATTGCAGCGCTGTGGCAGCTGTGGGCACTTATTGTTAGAGGATGGAGGAAGTTGCTTGGTACAATGGAGGAGAGGTGCCCCCTTTGGGGCACCTCTCTTCCATATCTGCTGTGCTCCCCCAACAATACATCATGGGACTCCTTAGTATTTGCGTGATTATCTCGCAAATATG
Organism: Taudactylus pleione; assembly: GCA_031769625.1. NCBI lineage: Eukaryota > Metazoa > Chordata > Amphibia > Anura > Myobatrachidae > Taudactylus > Taudactylus pleione. The sequence goes on along the minus strand of JAUIMM010000327.1, from coordinate 2,528,036 downwards.
TTTTAATAAATATGCCCCTAAATATTTATAGTGACCACAAAGAGTAGTTTTCCACTCTTCCCCGGCTTTAATTCTGAGATTATCTGCACCTCTAAAATCAGTTTTAGACAATATGGTGGCACCTCTAATCTGATCAGAGAGAGTAGAAAGAAGAGGAGGTTGTGTTTATTTTTTAGAATACTTTTGTACAGACCTGCTGTTGGCAATACAGCTCTAGAATTTTTTAGAGGCAAAAAAAATCCTGCTTCTGAGTTCTTTTTTTCACACACCTAAAATTGAACATTTATAGCAGCTTCCACTATAAACAACTCTTCAGACAATTGTTTTTATTTTCATTTTATGGATTGTTTTTGTTTGTGGAACAATAATTAAAAATCAAACTAAAAAAGTTGCAGTTACTGCGTACGCTAAGAGGCCTCAGAGAATACGGACTGCTGCTTCCCAAAGGGGGGGTAAACGGTCTGATATAGCCTCTCTCTTTCTATCAGCTCTTCTCTATATACGTCTCATTGGCCAGAGGCTTTTATTTAGACAATGCAAACACTGTACTCTTGATCAGCTCCTGGCATAACTTCAATGAAGCAATCAATACTCCCATGAGAAAGCAGACTTCTTGTAAAGTACATCATAATACTCAGCACACTGTACAGGTATATTATGTAAGCATGTGCCACACGTGCCCTAGAGCACTGTGCTTCTTATTTCACAATTTCCAATTCTCCCAATCTATTTTGGGATGGTTTAATAATCAACCTGAGATGAACTAGCACCAGTGGGAATGATTAAGTATTTATAAAACCTGGGGGCAATTTATTAATTATCGGGTTATCGACCTGATACGTATAATTTCTAGAGATGATCAGGTTTGGTTTCGTGGAAACTGAACCTGCCCGAATTTACCTGAGGAGATCCGAGTCATTTTCAGATCCGAAAAAGAGACATGGGGCCATATTCAATTTGAGGCGAAAAGTCAGAAGTCAGACTCTTTGCCATCATCGCCATTTTTAGCAGGGATAAAGTATTGGGCGCGTGCCCGCTTATCCCCGTATTCAATTTGGATCCGGCGAAAACAGGAACCGACGGGGAAATCAAATTTGGGGTACATGAAAATGTGTGTAAGCATATTTTTAAGTCCCTAAAGTAATTTCTTCAAAAATGCACCTGCCGCTACCACCCGCATTCCAGAAAACACCTACCGCATACTTGGAAACCCCTCAGGAATCAATTTAGCTACTTTAGAAGTTTGTCCCCCATTTTTTTTTATCACCCCCAAAATAAAAGTAAATTTTTTGGGGTGACCAGAGGAAATGTTTTAAAAATTTTTGACATAGAAAACCTTTGGGGGACATTACAAGGGGTGCTGGTTACTTTTTTAGTCTGCACCCCATAACCACATTTCTGCACTTTTTTTCGCCATGTATTACATGGTGAAAACTTATCCCCGTTTTTTAACAAAGTCTCTTCGCACCTTCGAGAAGTCTTTGAAATTGAATATGGGGATAATTGAAATAGGTGAAAATGACGTAATCGGCAATAATTTATCGCCAATGATGTAATTTTCACCTATTTCAATTATCCCCATATTCAATTTCAAAGACTTTTTGCAGGTGCGAAAAGACTTTGTTAAAAAACGCTGATAACTGACTTTTCGCCCCATATTGATTATGACCCGTGATGTCATTTTCCCGGCATTGGATCTTGCAAGTTTTGGATCTGATATAAGTCCTTCCAACGATAATTCAGCGTCATTTGTCACAGGACCGCGGGAGAGGAAGGGGAGTAGGCTTGGCAAGGTTAGTTAGCTAGCTTAGCTAGTCTAGTGACAGTCTAATAGTGACAGTGATAATGACAGTGACAGTCAGGTGTAGTGACACTGTCCATGATGGGCAGTGCCACCTACAGTGTTAGTGACAGTCCCCAAAATAATACTGGCCGAGCTAGTATTGTGGATAGGCAGCTAGCAAATCATTGTTTGTTTCTTTTTATAGTGCAGGAATATAATTTAATATAATAATTAATATTGCCGAATGTGTAGTCTAAAACATTTTGTTTTCATTTGGTGCTGTAATACTATATATCAGTCAGTAGGTCAAGGGCCACCACCCAGTGTGTCACAGTCGGTGGGCACGTTTTTTTTTTTTTGTGAAAGAAAAAACATTGTTTATTATTTTGTGATAAAAATAAAATTCAGGCCGTGATACTGTCCTTGTGAAATATAACAGTTAGTGACGATCAGTAGGTCAAAGGCCAACATGCATTGTGATGCAGTCGGTAGGCACAGGTTTTTTTTGTGGAAAAAAATATATAATATTTTGTTTGTGATAAAATTCAGGATGTGATACTGTCCGTGTGAAATATAACAGTCAGTAACGGTCAGTAGATCAAGGGCCACCACGCAGTGTGTCGCAGTTGGTGGGCACGTTTTTTTGTGATTTTTTTTATTTTAAAGTGTCGATATGGAACACGGCAATCAATCAACAGAACAGCAGTAGCAACAATCAAGCGCTAGCGCTGCAGCTGCTGCCACAAGCAGTCATCATGACCACACTGCTTCAACGTCATCTACTAAAGCCGATGCTCAAGGGTACAGAGGCTTTCAGTCACGACATCTAAAATCAAATAAACTATTTTACAGTGGTAAAGAAAAAAACACCTAAAAAACAACTAACAAAAGGAAAGTTTAGTGACGAAAAACATAAAATTAACAACATGCCATTCACCACATGCAATGGCAAGGAAAGGTTCAGGTCTTGGCCTGTATTTATGAGTGGTGGTTCTGCAACTGTCAGTGAGGCATCTTCTTCTGCCTCTCATGAGGATGTAAGACCTTTTCATTCTGAGTCTAGAAGAGGTGTAAAAAAAATGAAAACCACTAAGACAGTAGAACATACTGTGTGTTCAGAAACAGAAATGTCAGAAATCCCTGATGAGAGTCTAAAGCTGCCCACACACATAGTGATATTTTACCCGATCTGGCCGATTCCGACACATTGGAACAACAGATCGGGTAAAATATGAGCAAATCCTGAGTAAATCATGAGTCCCCACTCACGATCACGATGCGATGCGCGTCCCCGCTGGTCGCATATCGCATCGTCAGAACTGCCGTGCAGTAGGGCAGATCTGACAATCTAGGACACGATGCACTGTGAAACTCTGGTTGCAGGAGAGATCGTATGAAGATTGGACACCAAATCGTGTGCAGATCGTGTGCAGAGCTGCCGGGGAGAGTTTCAAGGGAAATCGTACACATCAGCTGATCGTGTGCAGATTGCTATGTGTGTGGGCACCTTAAGAGTGTCTGCTAGTTCTATGTGTAAGCCTGATCTTTCTGAACTTGTAGGGAAACCTCCTTCCTCCATTTCTGCACCGTCTGCCAATGTGGGGCTAAGCAGCACAAGTCAAGAAGTTGCTGACCTAGAAATTGAGGACACTATGGTAGAAGTGCAACAGGATGTGGGGGATATTTGTGTAGCTGATACAGGCGCTAGTGAGGACATAGATGATGAGGATGTTCTTTGTGTAAGTGAGGCACTGGTGGAATCAGTTCTTTCCCATGATAAAAAGAAGGCCATTGTCATGCCTGGACATAAGACAAAAAAATCCACCTCCTGTGTATGGAATTATCATTACCCAAATCTGGACAATTGTCTTGCCATCTATAATGTTTGTAAAGCCACTGTAAGTAGAGGGACTTTAACCATCTAAGAACCTCTTCCCTGTTACGTCATTTGCAGTGCGTGCATGAAAAGTTTTTGGAAACTTTTGCTAAAAAAGTAATAAGAAGCAGACCAGCGTCAGCTAGCTCCCTTCTCTCTGCATGATCTAAGCACTTGCAATCTCCACCACCAACACCTTCATCATCAATATCCTCAATCAAGATCAGAAGTAGTCGTGCATCCTATTTGATAAGGCTAAGTGAGTCCTCCCCTATCCAGGATTCCTCCAAAGAATGCTTGAGTGCTAGGCCTGCTGCTGTTAGGGGTGGATCTTCATCCCAGAAGGGAACCAAGAAGATTACTACTAGTATTAGTTTAAAAAAACAATTGACTGTAAAACTATCCTTTGATAGAGTAAGCAAGTACGACAGCTGTCACCTAGATGCACAACGGATCACTGATGCCATAACAGCTGTACTGGTATTAGTTCTGCATCCAATATTTGCCATTAATGCAGTGGGTTTTAAACAGTTAATTGAGGTCCTGTGTCCCCGCTATCAAATCCCATCTAGATTCCACTTCACTAGAAAAGCAATTCCCTGATTGTACATGGACATTAAAAAAACTTTATTAGTGCCCTCCAAAATGCCATTGTACCCACTGTCCACTTAACCACAGACAGATATGTGGACAAGCGGAACAGGGCAAATTAAAGATGTCATAACTGTAAAAGCCCACTGGGTGGGTGTATTGCCTTCAGCAGCATCAACAGCAACATCTAACAAATGCCAGCTCATTCAGAGGCAGGCTACTCTATGTATCACCGGCTTTACTAAGAGGCATAGCGGTGTCAACCACTTTGAAAAACTCAGGGAAGTCATTGCAAAATGGCTCTCCCCGTTTGGACTCTCCCCAGGATTTGTAATCTCTGACAACACCACCAATATTGTGAGAGCATTACAGTTGGGTGATTTCAAACACGTTCCATGTTTTGCTCACACAATCAATTTGGTGGTGCAGAATTTTTTAAAAAGTGACAGGGCCATGCAGGAGATGTTGTCTGTGGGCCAAAGAATTTTGGGACATTTTTGGCATTCAGCAGCTGCATGAAGAAGATTGCAGAACTTGTAAGATCAGTTTCATTTGCCTTGCCACCAGCTGTAGCAATAGGTAGTAGCAAGGTGGAATTACACCCTTTTTATGCTTCAGCGGATGGAGGAACAGCAAAAAGCCATCCAAATCTACACAAGCTATCACATAAGGTGAATGTACATTACTCCAGCACAGTGGAGAATACTTTCTGTATTGTGCAAGGTGCTGAAACCCTTCAAAGTTGTCACCTGTGAAGTGAATTCAGACACTGCCAGATTGAGTCAGGTCATTCCCCTAATTAGACTTTTGGAAAAACAGCTCGAGGAAGGAGGAGCTGAAAGAAAGCGATTCTGCTTAGTTTGCCAGACTTGTAGATCAAGTCCTTTATTCACTTCGCCAGGATCCAAGGGTTGTCAGCATCTTAGAATTAGATCAATACCTTTTGGTGACCATGCTCAACCCCAGGTTTAAGTCATACATTGTGTTTTTCTTTCCAACGAATACAGATCTGAAGAGATGCAAAGAGCTGTCAGCTCATGCGACATGTGACACGGCGACGTCTCCACCTTAAGGTTCTACAGCAACTGCGGCTGCCAGGGAAAACTCAGCTTTCCTAAGAGACCCACTGCTAACGCAGATGAGTCAACACAACAGTTTGACATCTGGTCAGGTCTAAAACAGTTGCTGAAATTTAGTGACACCTCTACCGTGACTCCATCTGATACGGTCAGCATTCAAAGAATGGTGGAGGATTAATGATAGCGTCCAAATACGCATGTCATACAGTCCATTTCACTATTGGCAGGAAAAGAAGGCAATTTAGATGCCCATGCACAAAGCTTTACTTAAGCTACTTCAGTGTGTACTCAGAAAGAGTTTTCAGGACAGCAGAGAACCTTATCAGTGATCGGTTTAGGAGGCTACTTACTCAAAATGTGGAAAAGATGATCTTCATCAAAATGAACTACAAATTCCACGAGAAAGACCTTTACCAGCAATTACGTGAAAGTCCAGAAGCACCTGTAATTGTGGATTCCAGCGGGGACAAATTAATATTGTGTGAAGATGATGTACACACTGATGAGGGTGAGGATGATAATGGCGATGACATCTTGCCTCTGTAGAGCCAGTTTGTACACAGAGATCATTGCCAGCAGTGTCAGCTGCACATTGGTAGCTTCAGTCACATGTGGCAGTCCCTGTCGCTGAAGTGATTGCTTTGTTAAACAGTACATGTCCTGTTTAATATATGCAGCATAAGGGTGGGTGAGGGGGCCCACGGACAATGCCATCTTGCCCTTTCATTTCTTTGCATTATGCGCTGTTTGGGGCATTGCAAACTGTCTTTTTGCGTAAACGACAAACATTTTTATAGTTTATTAAACTGCCATCCTGTCTGCCACTGCAGTGCCACTCTGTTTCCTAGATGTGCCATGTAGGAATTTGAACTGCCACATGTTTGTGCCGCCCACAGCTATCGCTTAGCTTAGTCAGCCAGCTAGCTCGGTGCAACCTTTTAGTGTAAACTGGATGAAAACAATAATTGTGAGCTGTGAGGTGGTCAAAATGTACTGGAAGTGAGTGGAAATTAATGTTATTGAGGTAAATAATACTGTAAGAACAAAAATAGGTGCACATTATGTGATTTTAGCTGTTTTTATTATTTTTAAAAAAAAATACAGATTCAAAACCAAAACACACGAGGGTGGTTTTAGCAAAACCAAAGCACAAAGTTAATACAGATCCAAAACCAAAACATGGGGGACGACGCACATCAATTTCTTATTGTTGCTATTCACTGCAATAAGAAATGATCTCCCTCATGGATGTATGGTTAAACACATACAGAGGCTCCGATAGGAGCTCATCCCTGTTATGTATAAAATGAATGTGATTGCATTAGCGGTCTCTGGGGTTATTTTTCATGTGGAACACAGCGGAAAGCCATTCCTGAAGGTCTTTTGGAAAAATTGAGTCATCAGCAATGGCATTCTGGAACCGCAGTTACTATGGGGGCCCGAAGTACTTACAGGGCCTGCCACCCTGCACACAGAACATTGTGAGGCCAGCGCCTCGGTCACTCAAAGCAGCAGCTGATCTAAGTGACTGCTTCTGATTATCACAGCCCTCCTGAGTCCCGCTCCGTGCCATGGTGATTTCCTCTATGTCACCATAGTGCGGAGCAACACAGGGCTGGGATGGAGTCACATGGGGTACTGCTTTGGTGTTTGAATGTGTGTGGTATAGAGCACTGTTACTCATACTGGCCTACTCTCCTGGAAGGTGCTGGAGGCTCCCAATTTTTCGGGTAGCCCTTGGCACTCCTGTCCAGCTGCGTCTCCTCTCCAGGTTGTCACTTATGGTCCAGTCAGCAAACCGCTACTTAGTTAGAGGCAGATGTCTGCCTGAACCATCAGAGCTGCTGATCCCCTGATTGACTCTGAGACCTCATGGACTGATAGACTCCTTGTACTCATGTGTCTTCGCCCCCAACTGTCCTTGTTCTCCCCTTTCTAATACAGTAAGAGGTCTATTTACTAAGCAGTGTTAGGAGACAGAGTGAAAAGTGATAAGGTGCCAGCCAATCAGCTCCTAACTGTCATGTTTCAAACACAGCCTGTGAGATGACAGTTGGGAGCTGATTGGCTGTCACCTTATCACTTTTCACTCTGTCTCCTAACACTGCTTAGTAAATATACCCCTACATGAGGCACACAGAACCTTTCCATTTGTGTCTCTGTCCTTATCCCTCACCTAGTGTGCCTCTGACCCCCTTCCATAGTGTGCCTCTGACCGTCTCTACCCATGTGTGCCTCCTGACCCCCACAACCAGAGGGTGACACCTGGGTGTGGCCTGCATCCTCATAGTGACGCCACTGACACATGCATGTGACATACAATCGGCCCTGTAAGTCTCGGTTAGCATACAGAAAGATTCGGTGGGCGTTTTGTTCAATTTAACTAAAAATTTGAAGTCAACACAATGCTATACTTTTGAAGGAACTAAGCATTTTTACAATGCATGGGAAAAACACAACTTCTTCCAGCTTTGTGTGACAGCAAACTATCTGTGTGAGAGGGGTGAAACTTGCAAAACTGCTTTGGGATAGTCGAAGGGCAACGTTCCCCCGCTCCCTTTTAATTCAGGTAGTATGTTTTTACAAGTAGTTTCGTTATTTAATAGCCACACCCTGAATTGTTTCTATCTGTTTAGGTTTCTTATGATAATACTGGTTCTATTCAGTTACATTGTATATGTTTTACTGCAGTCAATGTGTTTTAACATATTTTATGGTTAATACATTTTTGTACATTTAATGAAGAGCTATTGGGATATTCATTATTTGGTGTTGTCACAAGTGCAGACACTATTTCTTTATATGCAAAGGGCCCTCTTTGTTGTCAGCTGCTGTAATCAACACCAGCTCTGTCTCTATACAAGCGCACCTGTATTTTGTTCTATACATATGCAGGATAATGTGGCAGAGTCTATGAAGCTAAGTGGACAAAGTCTATGTCCCACTATGGCTCTCAAATGGAGCCGCGCAAAGACTAAACGGCAGCCATCTTGGTAAAGTAGAATGCCTCAAGTAAGGGGCATTCATGGAGGAAACGAAGTATCGCATTCCATATTTCAACAAGAGCCTTGGCTGAGGTCCCAGGCAGTGAGCCTGCTGCCAGGATACTGATACAGAGTACAGACTGGGCGGGGGTGGTACAGCTTGCCTCCCCATCTAAAGGTGAGGAGTTGGGTGTGGGAATAACTTCCAGTGGCTGACAGTGAGGTCACAGGATATTTATTGCAGACAGCTGGTAGGTGTCCCAGCGTGCCATGCCAGCCGTTGTTTGCCCGTGCATGCTAGGACTTGTAGTCTACTAGAATATGTATTGCTTAAGTCTGTATGTTGCTATAATGGGGAGGTAGGTGTGCGGTGTGATTCACTGTAGCCTGAGTCATGGTGATAGGGGCCAGAGCTCTCAGCTGCTGGGTGTCAGGTGAAGGGTAAGGGAACTGTATATTGGAATTATGTAAAGTGTGGAATTAACAGTTTTATTGAAGGTCACAATGGATTTTAGTTGAAAAAGATGGGGGGGATATAATGAACACATCGCACTATTTTCTGTTAACATCACGGCTTCATCATTACACCTACTCTCATGTCATGTTATGTCATTGTACTGATGGCGGTGTGTACACCGTACAGTTTTATTTTCTCCTTGTTTGGTGAAGTAGACCTCCTCCTCTTAATAATAAAGAAGCTACCTGTAGTTTGCCCACCAGTTCAATCCAGCTGCTAGATGTTATCGTTTAGCAAGTTGTAACTTTATGTAATGCAGCCAATGTTTTGAGTGCCAAGATAAGGGGTTCAGGAAATGGGAAGAGACATTGGGGGCTGTTGTCAGAGGTTCTCCGTGCTCTCTGTAGCAGACTTCTTGTAAAGTACATCATAATACTCAGCACACTGTACAGGTATATTATGTAAGCATGTGCCACACGTGCCCTAGAGCACTGTGCTTCTTATTTCACAATTTCCAATTCTCCCAATCTATTTTGGGATGGTTTATTAATCAACCTGAGATGAACTAGCACCAGTGGGAATGATTAAGTATTTATAAAACCTGGGGGCAATTTATTAATTATCGGGTTATCGACCTGATACGTATAATTTCTAGAGATGATCAGGTTTGGTTTCGTGGAAACTGAACCTGCCCGAATTTACCTGAGGAGATCCGAGCCATTTTCAGATCCGAAAAAGAGACATGGGGCCATATTCAATTTGAGGCGAAAAGTCAGAAGTCAGACTCTTTGCCATCATCGCCATTTTTAGCAGGGATAAAGTATTGGGCGCGTGCCCGCTTATCCCCGTATTCAATTTGGATCCGGCGAAAACAGGAACCGACGGGGAAATCAAATTTGGGGTACATGAAAATGTGTGTAAGCATATTTTTAAGTCCCTAAAGTAATTTCTTCAAAAATGCACCTGCCGCTACCACCCGCATTCCAGAAAACACCTACCGCATACTTGGAAACCCCTCAGGAATCAATTTAGCTACTTTAGAAGTTTGTCCCCCATTTTTTTTTATCACCCCCAAAATAAAAGTAAATTTTTTGGGGTGACCAGAGGAAATGTTTTAAAAAATTTTGACATAGAAAACCTTTGGGGGACATTACAAGGGGTGCTGGTTACTTTTTTAGTCTGCACCCCATAACCACATTTCTGCACTTTTTTTCGCCATGTATTACATGGTGAAAACTTATCCCCGTTTTTTAACAAAGTCTCTTCGCACCTTCGAGAAGTCTTTGAAATTGAATATGGGGATAATTGAAATAGGTGAAAATGACGTAATCGGCAATAATTTATCGCCAATGATGTAATTTTCACCTATTTCAATTATCCCCATATTCAATTTCAAAGACTTTTTGCAGGTGCGAAAAGACTTTGTTAAAAAACGCTGATAACTGACTTTTCGCCCCATATTGATTATGACCCGTGATGTCATTTTCCCGGCATTGGATCTTGCAAGTTTTGGATCTGATATAAGTCCTTCCAACGATAATTCAGCGTCATTTGTCACAGGACCGCGGGAGAGGAAGGGGAGTAGGCTTGGCAAGGTTAGTTAGCTAGCTTAGCTAGTCTAGTGACAGTCTAATAGTGACAGTGATAATGACAGTGACAGTCAGGTGTAGTGACACTGTCCATGATGGGCAGTGCCACCTACAGTGTTAGTGACAGTCCCCAAAATAATACTGGCCGAGCTAGTATTGTGGATAGGCAGCTAGCAAATCATTGTTTGTTTCTTTTTATAGTGCAGGAATATAATTTAATATAATAATTAATATTGCCGAATGTGTAGTCTAAAACATTTTGTTTTCATTTGGTGCTGTAATACTATATATCAGTCAGTAGGTCAAGGGCCACCACCCAGTGTGTCACAGTCGGTGGGCACGTTTTTTTTTTTTTGTGAAAGAAAAAACATTGTTTATTATTTTGTGATAAAAATAAAATTCAGGCCGTGATACTGTCCTTGTGAAATATAACAGTTAGTGACGATCAGTAGGTCAAAGGCCAACATGCATTGTGATGCAGTCGGTAGGCACAGGTTTTTTTTGTGGAAAAAAATATATAATATTTTGTTTGTGATAAAATTCAGGATGTGATACTGTCCGTGTGAAATATAACAGTCAGTAACGGTCAGTAGATCAAGGGCCACCACGCAGTGTGTCGCAGTTGGTGGGCACGTTTTTTTGTGATTTTTTTTATTTTAAAGTGTCGATATGGAACACGGCAATCAATCAACAGAACAGCAGTAGCAACAATCAAGCGCTAGCGCTGCAGCTGCTGCCACAAGCAGTCATCATGACCACACTGCTTCAACGTCATCTACTAAAGCCGATGCTCAAGGGTACAGAGGCTTTCAGTCACGACATCTAAAATCAAATAAACTATTTTACAGTGGTAAAGAAAAAAACACCTAAAAAACAACTAACAAAAGGAAAGTTTAGTGACGAAAAACATAAAATTAACAACATGCCATTCACCACATGCAATGGCAAGGAAAGGTTCAGGTCTTGGCCTGTATTTATGAGTGGTGGTTCTGCAACTGTCAGTGAGGCATCTTCTTCTGCCTCTCATGAGGATGTAAGACCTTTTCATTCTGAGTCTAGAAGAGGTGTAAAAAAAATGAAAACCACTAAGACAGTAGAACATACTGTGTGTTCAGAAACAGAAATGTCAGAAATCCCTGATGAGAGTCTAAAGCTGCCCACACACATAGTGATATTTTACCCGATCTGGCCGATTCCGACACATTGGAACAACAGATCGGGTAAAATATGAGCAAATCCTGAGTAAATCATGAGTCCCCACTCACGATCACGATGCGATGCGCGTCCCCGCTGGTCGCATATCGCATCGTCAGAACTGCCGTGCAGTAGGGCTGATCTGACAATCTAGGACACGATGCACTGTGAAACTCTGGTTGCAGGAGAGATCGTATGAAGATTGGACACCAAATCGTGTGCAGATCGTGTGCAGAGCTGCCGGGGAGAGTTTCAAGGGAAATCGTACACATCAGCTGATCGTGTGCAGATTGCTATGTGTGTGGGCACCTTAAGAGTGTCTGCTAGTTCTATGTGTAAGCCTGATCTTTCTGAACTTGTAGGGAAACCTCCTTCCTCCATTTCTGCACCGTCTGCCAATGTGGGGCTAAGCAGCACAAGTCAAGAAGTTGCTGACCTAGAAATTGAGGACACTATGGTAGAAGTGCAACAGGATGTGGGGGATATTTGTGTAGCTGATACAGGCGCTAGTGAGGACATAGATGATGAGGATGTTCTTTGTGTAAGTGAGGCACTGGTGGAATCAGTTCTTTCCCATGATAAAAAGAAGGCCATTGTCATGCCTGGACATAAGACAAAAAAATCCACCTCCTGTGTATGGAATTATCATTACCCAAATCTGGACAATTGTCTTGCCATCTATAATGTTTGTAAAGCCACTGTAAGTAGAGGGACTTTAACCATCTAAGAACCTCTTCCCTGTTACGTCATTTGCAGTGCGTGCATGAAAAGTTTTTGGAAACTTTTGCTAAAAAAGTAATAAGAAGCAGACCAGCGTCAGCTAGCTCCCTTCTCTCTGCATGATCTAAGCACTTGCAATCTCCACCACCAACACCTTCATCATCAATATCCTCAATCAAGATCAGAAGTAGTCGTGCATCCTATTTGATAAGGCTAAGTGAGTCCTCCCCTATCCAGGATTCCTCCAAAGAATGCTTGAGTGCTAGGCCTGCTGCTGTTAGGGGTGGATCTTCATCCCAGAAGGGAACCAAGAAGATTACTACTAGTATTAGTTTAAAAAAACAATTGACTGTAAAACTATCCTTTGATAGAGTAAGCAAGTACGACAGCTGTCACCTAGATGCACAACGGATCACTGATGCCATAACAGCTGTACTGGTATTAGTTCTGCATCCAATATTTGCCATTAATGCAGTGGGTTTTAAACAGTTAATTGAGGTCCTGTGTCCCCGCTATCAAATCCCATCTAGATTCCACTTCACTAGAAAAGCAATTCCCCGATTGTACATGGACATTAAAAAATCTTTATTAGTGCCCTCCAAAATGCCATTGTACCCACTGTCCACTTAACCACAGACAGATATGTGGACAAGCGGAACAGGGCAAATTAAAGATGTCATAACTGGAAAAGCCCACTGGGTGGGTGTATTGCCTTCAGCAGCATCAACAGCAACATCTAACAAATGCCAGCTCATTCAGAGGCAGGCTACTCTATGTATCACCGGCTTTACTAAGAGGCATAGCGGTGTCAACCACTTTGAAAAACTCAGGGAAGTCATTGCAAAATGGCTCTCCCCGTTTGGACTCTCCCCAGGATTTGTAATCTCTGACAACACCACCAATATTGTGAGAGCATTACAGTTGGGTGATTTCAAACACGTTCCATGTTTTGCTCACACAATCAATTTGGTGGTGCAGAATTTTTTAAAAAGTGACAGGGCCATGCAGGAGATGTTGTCTGTGGGCCAAAGAATTTTGGGACATTTTTGGCATTCAGCAGCTGCATGAAGAAGATTGCAGAACTTGTAAGATCAGTTTCATTTGCCTTGCCACCAGCTGTAGCAATAGGTAGTAGCAAGGTGGAATTACACCCTTTTTATGCTTCAGCGGATGGAGGAACAGCAAAAAGCCATCCAAATCTACACAAGCTATCACATAAGGTGAATGTACATTACTCCAGCACAGTGGAGAATACTTTCTGTATTGTGCAAGGTGCTGAAACCCTTCAAAGTTGTCACCTGTGAAGTGAATTCAGACACTGCCAGATCGAGTCAGGTCATTCCCCTAATTAGACTTTTGGAAAAACAGCTCGAGGAAGGAGGAGCTGAAAGAAAGCGATTCTGCTTAGTTTGCCAGACTTGTAGATCAAGTCCTTTATTCACTTCGCCAGGATCCAAGGGTTGTCAGCATCTTAGAATTAGATCAATACCTTTTGGTGACCATGCTCGACCCTAGGTTTAAGTCATACATTGTGTTTTTCTTTCCAACGAATACAGATCTGAAGAGATGCAAAGAGCTGTCAGCTCATGCGACATGTGACACGGCGACGTCTCCACCTTAAGTTTCTACAGCAACTGCGGCTGCCAGGGAAAACTCAGCTTTCCTAAGAGACCCACTGCTAACGCAGATGAGTCAACACAACAGTTTGACATCTGGTCAGGTCTAAAACAGTTGCTGAAATTTAGTGACACCTCTACCGTGACTCCATCTGATACGGTCAGCATTCATAGAATGGTGGAGGATTAATGATAGCGTCCAAATACGCATGTCATACAGTCCATTTCACTATTGGCAGGAAAAGAAGGCAATTTAGATGCCCATGCACAAAGCTTTACTTAAGCTACTTCAGTGTGTACTCAGAAAGAGTTTTCAGGACAGCAGAGAACCTTATCAGTGATCGGTTTAGGAGGCTACTTACTCAAAATGTGGAAAAGATGATCTTCATCAAAATGAACTACAAATTCCACGAGAAAGACCTTTACCAGCAATTACGTGAAAGTCCAGAAGCACCTGTAATTGTGGATTCCAGCGGGGACAAATTAATATTGTGTGAAGATGATGTACACACTGATGAGGGTGAGGATGATAATGGCGATGACATCTTGCCTCTGTAGAGCCAGTTTGTACACAGAGATCATTGCCAGCAGTGTCAGCTGCACATTGGTAGCTTCAGTCACATGTGGCAGTCCCTGTCGCTGAAGTGATTGCTTTGTTAAACAGTACATGTCCTGTTTAATATATGCAGCATAAGGGTGGGTGAGGGGGCCCACGGACAATGCCATCTTGCCCTTTCATTTCTTTGCATTATGCGCTGTTTGGGGCATTGCAAACTGTCTTTTTGCGTAAACGACAAACATTTTTATAGTTTATTAAACTGCCATCCTGTCTGCCACTGCAGTGCCACTCTGTTTCCTAGATGTGCCATGTAGGAATTTGAACTGCCACATGTTTGTGCCGCCCACAGCTATCGCTTAGCTTAGTCAGCCAGCTAGCTCGGTGCAACCTTTTAGTGTAAACTGGATGAAAACAATAATTGTGAGCTGTGAGGTGGTCAAAATGTACTGGAAGTGAGTGGAAATTAATGTTATTGAGGTAAATAATACTGTAAGAACAAAAATAGGTGCACATTATGTGATTTTAGCTGTTTTTATTATTTTTTTTAAAAAAATACAGATTCAAAACCAAAACACACGAGGGTGGTTTTAGCAAAACCAAAGCACAAAGTTAATACAGATCCAAAACCAAAACATGGGGGACGACGCACATCAATTTCTTATTGTTGCTATTCACTGCAATAAGAAATGATCTCCCTCATGGATGTATGGTTAAACACATACAGAGGCTCCGATAGGAGCTCATCCCTGTTATGTATAAAATGAATGTGATTGCATTAGCGGTCTCTGGGGTTATTTTTCATGTGGAACACAGCGGAAAGCCATTCCTGAAGGTCTTTTGGAAAAATTGAGTCATCAGCAATGGCATTCTGGAACCGCAGTTACTATGGGGGCCCGAAGTACTTACAGGGCCTGCCACCCTGCACACAGAACATTGTGAGGCCAGCGCCTCGGTCACTCAAAGCAGCAGCTGATCTAAGTGACTGCTTCTGATTATCACAGCCCTCCTGAGTCCCGCTCCGTGCCATGGTGATTTCCTCTATGTCACCATAGTGCGGAGCAACACAGGGCTGGGATGGAGTCACATGGGGTACTGCTTTGGTGTTTGAATGTGTGTGGTATAGAGCACTGTTACTCATACTGGCCTACTCTCCTGGAAGGTGCTGGAGGCTCCCAATTTTTCGGGTAGCCCTTGGCACTCCTGTCCAGCTGCGTCTCCTCTCCAGGTTGTCACTTATGGTCCAGTCAGCAAACCGCTACTTAGTTAGAGGCAGATGTCTGCCTGAACCATCAGAGCTGCTGATCTCCTGATTGACTCTGAGACCTCATGGACTGATAGACTCCTTGTACTCATGTGTCTTCGCCCCCAACTGTCCTTGTTCTCCCCTTTCTAATACAGTAAGAGGTCTATTTACTAAGCAGTGTTAGGAGACAGAGTGAAAAGTGATAAGGTGCCAGCCAATCAGCTCCTAACTGTCATGTTTCAAACACAGCCTGTGAGATGACAGTTGGGAGCTGATTGGCTGTCACCTTATCACTTTTCACTCTGTCTCCTAACACTGCTTAGTAAATATACCCCTACATGAGGCACACAGAACCTTTCCATTTGTGTCTCTGTCCTTATCCCTCACCTAGTGTGCCTCTGACCCCCTTCCATAGTGTGCCTCTGACCGTCTCTACCCATGTGTGCCTCCTGACCCCCACAACCAGAGGGTGACACCTGGGTGTGGCCTGCATCCTCATAGTGACGCCACTGACACATGCATGTGACATACAATCGGCCCTGTAAGTCTCGGTTAGCATACAGAAAGATTCGGTGGGCGTTTTGTTCAATTTAACTAAAAATTTGAAGTCAACACAATGCTATACTTTTGAAGGAACTAAGCATTTTTACAATGCATGGGAAAAACACAACTTCTTCCAGCTTTGTGTGACAGCAAACTATCTGTGTGAGAGGGGTGAAACTTGCAAAACTGCTTTGGGATAGTCGAAGGGCAACGTTCCCCCGCTCCCTTTTAATTCAGGTAGTATGTTTTTACAAGTAGTTTCGTTATTTAATAGCCACACCCTGAATTGTTTCTATCTGTTTAGGTTTCTTATGATAATACTGGTTCTATTCAGTTACATTGTATATGTTTTACTGCAGTCAATGTGTTTTAACATATTTTATGGTTAATACATTTTTGTACATTTAATGAAGAGCTATTGGGATATTCATTATTTGGTGTTGTCACAAGTGCAGACACTATTTCTTTATATGCAAAGGGCCCTCTTTGTTGTCAGCTGCTGTAATCAACACCAGCTCTGTCTCTATACAAGCGCACCTGTATTTTGTTCTATACATATGCAGGATAATGTGGCAGAGTCTATGAAGCTAAGTGGACAAAGTCTATGTCCCACTATGGCTCTCAAATGGAGCCGCGCAAAGACTAAACGGCAGCCATCTTGGTAAAGTAGAATGCCTCAAGTAAGGGGCATTCATGGAGGAAACGAAGTATCGCATTCCATATTTCAACAAGAGCCTTGGCTGAGGTCCCAGGCAGTGAGCCTGCTGCCAGGATACTGATACAGAGTACAGACTGGGCGGGGGTGGTACAGCTTGCCTCCCCATCTAAAGGTGAGGAGTTGGGTGTGGGAATAACTTCCAGTGGCTGACAGTGAGGTCACAGGATATTTATTGCAGACAGCTGGTAGGTGTCCCAGCGTGCCATGCCAGCCGTTGTTTGCCCGTGCATGCTAGGACTTGTAGTCTACTAGAATATGTATTGCTTAAGTCTGTATGTTGCTATAATGGGGAGGTAGGTGTGCGGTGTGATTCACTGTAGCCTGAGTCATGGTGATAGGGGCCAGAGCTCTCAGCTGCTGGGTGTCAGGTGAAGGGTAAGGGAACTGTATATTGGAATTATGTAAAGTGTGGAATTAACAGTTTTATTGAAGGTCACAATGGATTTTAGTTGAAAAAGATGGGGGGGATATAATGAACACATCGCACTATTTTCTGTTAACATCACGGCTTCATCATTACACCTACTCTCATGTCATGTTATGTCATTGTACTGATGGCGGTGTGTACACCGTACAGTTTTATTTTCTCCTTGTTTGGTGAAGTAGACCTCCTCCTCTTAATAATAAAGAAGCTACCTGTAGTTTGCCCACCAGTTCAATCCAGCTGCTAGATGTTATCGTTTAGCAAGTTGTAACTTTATGTAATGCAGCCAATGTTTTGAGTGCCAAGATAAGGGGTTCAGGAAATGGGAAGAGACATTGGGGGCTGTTGTCAGAGGTTCTCCGTGCTCTCTGTAGCAGACTTCTTGTAAAGTACATCATAATACTCAGCACACTGTACAGGTATATTATGTAAGCATGTGCCACATGTGCCCTAGAGCACTGTGCTTCTTATTTCACAATTTCCAATTCTCCCAATCTATTTTGGGATGGTTTATTAATCAACCTGAGATGAACTAGCACCAGTGGGAATAATTAAGTATTTATAAAACCTGGGGGCAATTTATTAATTATCGGGTTATCGACCTGATACGTATAATTTCTAGAGATGATCAGGTTTGGTTTCGTGGAAACTGAACCTGCCCGAATTTACCTGAGGAGATCCGAGCCATTTTCAGATCCGAAAAAGAGACATGGGGCCATATTCAATTTGAGGCGAAAAGTCAGAAGTCAGACTCTTTGCCATCATCGCCATTTTTAGCAGGGATAAAGTATTGGGCGCGTGCCCGCTTATCCCCGTATTCAATTTGGATCCGGCGAAAACAGGAACCGACGGGGAAATCAAATTTGGGGTACATGAAAATGTGTGTAAGCATATTTTTAAGTCCCTAAAGTAATTTCTTCAAAAATGCACCTGCCGCTACCACCCGCATTCCAGAAAACACCTACCGCATACTTGGAAACCCCTCAGGAATCAATTTAGCTACTTTAGAAGTTTGTCCCCCATTTTTTTTTATCACCCCCAAAATAAAAGTAAATTTTTTGGGGTGACCAGAGGAAATGTTTTAAAAATTTTTGACATAGAAAACCTTTGGGGGACATTACAAGGGGTGCTGGTTACTTTTTTAGTCTGCACCCCATAACCACATTTCTGCACTTTTTTTCGCCATGTATTACATGGTGAAAACTTATCCCCGTTTTTTAACAAAGTCTCTTCGCACCTTCGAGAAGTCTTTGAAATTGAATATGGGGATAATTGAAATAGGTGAAAATGACGTAATCGGCAATAATTTATCGCCAATGATGTAATTTTCACCTATTTCAATTATCCCCATATTCAATTTCAAAGACTTTTTGCAGGTGCGAAAAGACTTTGTTAAAAAACGCTGATAACTGACTTTTCGCCCCATATTGATTATGACCCGTGATGTCATTTTCCCGGCATTGGATCTTGCAAGTTTTGGATCTGATATAAGTCCTTCCAACGATAATTCAGCGTCATTTGTCACAGGACCGCGGGAGAGGAAGGGGAGTAGGCTTGGCAAGGTTAGTTAGCTAGCTTAGCTAGTCTAGTGACAGTCTAATAGTGACAGTGATAATGACAGTGACAGTCAGGTGTAGTGACACTGTCCATGATGGGCAGTGCCACCTACAGTGTTAGTGACAGTCCCCAAAATAATACTGGCCGAGCTAGTATTGTGGATAGGCAGCTAGCAAATCATTGTTTGTTTCTTTTTATAGTGCAGGAATATAATTTAATATAATAATTAATATTGCCGAATGTGTAGTCTAAAACATTTTGTTTTCATTTGGTGCTGTAATACTATATATCAGTCAGTAGGTCAAGGGCCACCACCCAGTGTGTCACAGTCGGTGGGCACGTTTTTTTTTTTTTGTGAAAGAAAAAACATTGTTTATTATTTTGTGATAAAAATAAAATTCAGGCCGTGATACTGTCCTTGTGAAATATAACAGTTAGTGACGATCAGTAGGTCAAAGGCCAACATGCATTGTGATGCAGTCGGTAGGCACAGGTTTTTTTTGTGGAAAAAAATATATAATATTTTGTTTGTGATAAAATTCAGGATGTGATACTGTCCGTGTGAAATATAACAGTCAGTAACGGTCAGTAGATCAAGGGCCACCACGCAGTGTGTCGCAGTTGGTGGGCACGTTTTTTTGTGATTTTTTTTATTTTAAAGTGTCGATATGGAACACGGCAATCAATCAACAGAACAGCAGTAGCAACAATCAAGCGCTAGCGCTGCAGCTGCTGCCACAAGCAGTCATCATGACCACACTGCTTCAACATCATCTACTAAAGCCGATGCTCAAGGGTACAGAGGCTTTCAGTCACGACATCTAAAATCAAATAAACTATTTTACAGTGGTAAAGAAAAAAACACCTAAAAAACAACTAACAAAAGGAAAGTTTAGTGACGAAAAACATAAAATTAACAACATGCCATTCACCACATGCAATGGCAAGGAAAGGTTCAGGTCTTGGCCTGTATTTATGAGTGGTGGTTCTGCAACTGTCAGTGAGGCATCTTCTTCTGCCTCTCATGAGGATGTAAGACCTTTTCATTCTGAGTCTAGAAGAGGTGTAAAAAAAATGAAAACCACTAAGACAGTAGAACATACTGTGTGTTCAGAAACAGAAATGTCAGAAATCCCTGATGAGAGTCTAAAGCTGCCCACACACATAGTGATATTTTACCCGATCTGGCCGATTCCGACACATTGGAACAACAGATCGGGTAAAATATGAGCAAATCCTGAGAAAATCATGAGTCCCCACTCACGATCACGATGCGATGCGCGTCCCCGCTGGTCGCATATCGCATCGTCAGAACTGCCGTGCAGTAGGGCAGATCTGACAATCTAGGACACGATGCACTGTGAAACTCTGGTTGCAGGAGAGATCGTATGAAGATTGGACACCAAATCGTGTGCAGATCGTGTGCAGAGCTGCCGGGGAGAGTTTCAAGGGAAATCGTACACATCAGCTGATCGTGTGCAGATTGCTATGTGTGTGGGCACCTTAAGAGTGTCTGCTAGTTCTATGTGTAAGCCTGATCTTTCTGAACTTGTAGGGAAACCTCCTTCCTCCATTTCTGCACCGTCTGCCAATGTGGGGCTAAGCAGCACAAGTCAAGAAGTTGCTGACCTAGAAATTGAGGACACTATGGTAGAAGTGCAACAGGATGTGGGGGATATTTGTGTAGCTGATACAGGCGCTAGTGAGGACATAGATGATGAGGATGTTCTTTGTGTAAGTGAGGCACTGGTGGAATCAGTTCTTTCCCATGATAAAAAGAAGGCCATTGTCATGCCTGGACATAAGACAAAAAAATCCACCTCCTGTGTATGGAATTATCATTACCCAAATCTGGACAATTGTCTTGCCATCTATAATGTTTGTAAAGCCACTGTAAGTAGAGGGACTTTAACCATCTAAGAACCTCTTCCCTGTTACGTCATTTGCAGTGCGTGCATGAAAAGTTTTTGGAAACTTTTGCTAAAAAAGTAATAAGAAGCAGACCAGCGTCAGCTAGCTCCCTTCTCTCTGCATGATCTAAGCACTTGCAATCTCCACCACCAACACCTTCATCATCAATATCCTCAATCAAGATCAGAAGTAGTCGTGCATCCTATTTGATAAGGCTAAGTGAGTCCTCCCCTATCCAGGATTCCTCCAAAGAATGCTTGAGTGCTAGGCCTGCTGCTGTTAGGGGTGGATCTTCATCCCAGAAGGGAACCAAGAAGATTACTACTAGTATTAGTTTAAAAAAACAATTGACTGTAAAACTATCCTTTGATAGAGTAAGCAAGTACGACAGCTGTCACCTAGATGCACAACGGATCACTGATGCCATAACAGCTGTACTGGTATTAGTTCTGCATCCAATATTTGCCATTAATGCAGTGGGTTTTAAACAGTTAATTGAGGTCCTGTGTCCCCGCTATCAAATCCCATCTAGATTCCACTTCACTAGAAAAGCAATTCCCCGATTGTACATGGACATTAAAAAAACTTTATTAGTGCCCTCCAAAATGCCATTGTACCCACTGTCCACTTAACCACAGACAGATATGTGGACAAGCGGAACAGGGCAAATTAAAGATGTCATAACTGTAAAAGCCCACTGGGTGGGTGTATTGCCTTCAGCAGCATCAACAGCAACATCTAACAAATGCCAGCTCATTCAGAGGCAGGCTACTCTATGTATCACCGGCTTTACTAAGAGGCATAGCGGTGTCAACCACTTTGAAAAACTCAGGGAAGTCATTGCAAAATGGCTCTCCCCGTTTGGACTCTCCCCAGGATTTGTAATCTCTGACAACACCACCAATATTGTGAGAGCATTACAGTTGGGTGATTTCAAACACGTTCCATGTTTTGCTCACACAATCAATTTGGTGGTGCAGAATTTTTTAAAAAGTGACAGGGCCATGCAGGAGATGTTGTCTGTGGGCCAAAGAATTTTGGGACATTTTTGGCATTCAGCAGCTGCATGAAGAAGATTGCAGAACTTGTAAGATCAGTTTCATTTGCCTTGCCACCAGCTGTAGCAATAGGTAGTAGCAAGGTGGAATTACACCCTTTTTATGCTTCAGCGGATGGAGGAACAGCAAAAAGCCATCCAAATCTACACAAGCTATCACATAAGGTGAATGTACATTACTCCAGCACAGTGGAGAATACTTTCTGTATTGTGCAAGGTGCTGAAACCCTTCAAAGTTGTCACCTGTGAAGTGAATTCAGACACTGCCAGATCGAGTCAGGTCATTCCCCTAATTAGACTTTTGGAAAAACAGCTCGAGGAAGGAGGAGCTGAAAGAAAGCGATTCTGCTTAGTTTGCCAGACTTGTAGATCAAGTCCTTTATTCACTTCGCCAGGATCCAAGGGTTGTCAGCATCTTAGAATTAGATCAATACCTTTTGGTGACCATGCTCGACCCTAGGTTTAAGTCATACATTGTGTTTTTCTTTCCAACGAATACAGATCTGAAGAGATGCAAAGAGCTGTCAGCTCATGCGACATGTGACACGGCGACGTCTCCACCTTAAGTTTCTACAGCAACTGCGGCTGCCAGGGAAAACTCAGCTTTCCTAAGAGACCCACTGCTAACGCAGATGAGTCAACACAACAGTTTGACATCTGGTCAGGTCTAAAACAGTTGCTGAAATTTAGTGACACCTCTACCGTGACTCCATCTGATACGGTCAGCATTCAAAGAATGGTGGAGGATTAATGATAGCGTCCAAATACGCATGTCATACAGTCCATTTCACTATTGGCAGGAAAAGAAGGCAATTTAGATGCCCATGCACAAAGCTTTACTTAAGCTACTTCAGTGTGTACTCAGAAAGAGTTTTCAGGACAGCAGAGAACCTTATCAGTGATCGGTTTAGGAGGCTACTTACTCAAAATGTGGAAAAGATGATCTTCATCAAAATGAACTACAAATTCCACGAGAAAGACCTTTACCAGCAATTACGTGAAAGTCCAGAAGCACCTGTAATTGTGGATTCCAGCGGGGACAAATTAATATTGTGTGAAGATGATGTACACACTGATGAGGGTGAGGATGATAATGGCGATGACATCTTGCCTCTGTAGAGCCAGTTTGTACACAGAGATCATTGCCAGCAGTGTCAGCTGCACATTGGTAGCTTCAGTCACATGTGGCAGTCCCTGTCGCTGAAGTGATTGCTTTGTTAAACAGTACATGTCCTGTTTAATATATGCAGCATAAGGGTGGGTGAGGGGGCCCACGGACAATGCCATCTTGCCCTTTCATTTCTTTGCATTATGCGCTGTTTGGGGCATTGCAAACTGTCTTTTTGCGTAAACGACAAACATTTTTATAGTTTATTAAACTGCCATCCTGTCTGCCACTGCAGTGCCACTCTGTTTCCTAGATGTGCCATGTAGGAATTTGAACTGCCACATGTTTGTGCCGCCCACAGCTATCGCTTAGCTTAGTCAGCCAGCTAGCTCGGTGCAACCTTTTAGTGTAAACTGGATGAAAACAATAATTGTGAGCTGTGAGGTGGTCAAAATGTACTGGAAGTGAGTGGAAATTAATGTTATTGAGGTAAATAATACTGTAAGAACAAAAATAGGTGCACATTATGTGATTTTAGCTGTTTTTATTATTTTTTAAAAAAAAATACAGATTCAAAACCAAAACACACGAGGGTGGTTTTAGCAAAACCAAAGCACAAAGTTAATACAGATCCAAAACCAAAACATGGGGGACGACGCACATCAATTTCTTATTGTTGCTATTCACTGCAATAAGAAATGATCTCCCTCATGGATGTATGGTTAAACACATACAGAGGCTCCGATAGGAGCTCATCCCTGTTATGTATAAAATGAATGTGATTGCATTAGCGGTCTCTGGGGTTATTTTTCATGTGGAACACAGCGGAAAGCCATTCCTGAAGGTCTTTTGGAAAAATTGAGTCATCAGCAATGGCATTCTGGAACCGCAGTTACTATGGGGGCCCGAAGTACTTACAGGGCCTGCCACCCTGCACACAGAACATTGTGAGGCCAGCGCCTCGGTCACTCAAAGCAGCAGCTGATCTAAGTGACTGCTTCTGATTATCACAGCCCTCCTGAGTCCCGCTCCGTGCCATGGTGATTTCCTCTATGTCACCATAGTGCGGAGCAACACAGGGCTGGGATGGAGTCACATGGGGTACTGCTTTGGTGTTTGAATGTGTGTGGTATAGAGCACTGTTACTCATACTGGCCTACTCTCCTGGAAGGTGCTGGAGGCTCCCAATTTTTCGGGTAGCCCTTGGCACTCCTGTCCAGCTGCGTCTCCTCTCCAGGTTGTCACTTATGGTCCAGTCAGCAAACCGCTACTTAGTTAGAGGCAGATGTCTGCCTGAACCATCAGAGCTGCTGATCTCCTGATTGACTCTGAGACCTCATGGACTGATAGACTCCTTGTACTCATATGTCTTCGCCCCCAACTGTCCTTGTTCTCCCCTTTCTAATACAGTAAGAGGTCTATTTACTAAGCAGTGTTAGGAGACAGAGTGAAAAGTGATAAGATGCCAGCCAATCAGCTCCTAACTGTCATGTTTCAAACACAGCCTGTGAGATGACAGTTGGGAGCTGATTGGCTGTCACCTTATCACTTTTCACTCTGTCTCCTAACACTGCTTAGTAAATATACGCCTACATGAGGCACACAGAACCTTTCCATTTGTGTCTCTGTCCTTATCCCTCACCTAGTGTGCCTCTGACCCCCTTCCATAGTGTGCCTCTGACCGTCTCTACCCATGTGTGCCTCCTGACCCCCACAACCAGAGGGTGACACCTGGGTGTGGCCTGCATCCTCATAGTGACGCCACTGACACATGCATGTGACATACAATCGGCCCTGTAAGTCTCGGTTAGCATACAGAAAGATTCGGTGGGCGTTTTGTTCAATTTAACTAAAAATTTGAAGTCAACACAATGCTATACTTTTGAAGGAACTAAGCATTTTTACAATGCATGGGAAAAACACAACTTCTTCCAGCTTTGTGTGACAGCAAACTATCTGTGTGAGAGGGGTGAAACTTGCAAAACTGCTTTGGGATAGTCGAAGGGCAACGTTCCCCCGCTCCCTTTTAATTCAGGTAGTATGTTTTTACAAGTAGTTTCGTTATTTAATAGCCACACCCTGAATTGTTTCTATCTGTTTAGGTTTCTTATGATAATACTGGTTCTATTCAGTTACATTGTATATGTTTTACTGCAGTCAATGTGTTTTAACATATTTTATGGTTAATACATTTTTGTACATTTAATGAAGAGCTATTGGGATATTCATTATTTGGTGTTGTCACAAGTGCAGACACTATTTCTTTATATGCAAAGGGCCCTCTTTGTTGTCAGCTGCTGTAATCAACACCAGCTCTGTCTCTATACAAGCGCACCTGTATTTTGTTCTATACATATGCAGGATAATGTGGCAGAGTCTATGAAGCTAAGTGGACAAAGTCTATGTCCCACTATGGCTCTCAAATGGAGCCGCGCAAAGACTAAACGGCAGCCATCTTGGTAAAGTAGAATGCCTCAAGTAAGGGGCATTCATGGAGGAAACGAAGTATCGCATTCCATATTTCAACAAGAGCCTTGGCTGAGGTCCCAGGCAGTGAGCCTGCTGCCAGGATACTGATACAGAGTACAGACTGGGCGGGGGTGGTACAGCTTGCCTCCCCATCTAAAGGTGAGGAGTTGGGTGTGGGAATAACTTCCAGTGGCTGACAGTGAGGTCACAGGATATTTATTGCAGACAGCTGGTAGGTGTCCCAGCGTGCCATGCCAGCCGTTGTTTGCCCGTGCATGCTAGGACTTGTAGTCTACTAGAATATGTATTGCTTAAGTCTGTATGTTGCTATAATGGGGAGGTAGGTGTGCGGTGTGATTCACTGTAGCCTGAGTCATGGTGATAGGGGCCAGAGCTCTCAGCTGCTGGGTGTCAGGTGAAGGGTAAGGGAACTGTATATTGGAATTATGTAAAGTGTGGAATTAACAGTTTTATTGAAGGTCACAATGGATTTTAGTTGAAAAAGATGGGGGGGATATAATGAACACATCGCACTATTTTCTGTTAACATCACGGCTTCATCATTACACCTACTCTCATGTCATGTTATGTCATTGTACTGATGGCGGTGTGTACACCGTACAGTTTTATTTTCTCCTTGTTTGGTGAAGTAGACCTCCTCCTCTTAATAATAAAGAAGCTACCTGTAGTTTGCCCACCAGTTCAATCCAGCTGCTAGATGTTATCGTTTAGCAAGTTGTAACTTTATGTAATGCAGCCAATGTTTTGAGTGCCAAGATAAGGGGTTCAGGAAATGGGAAGAGACATTGGGGGCTGTTGTCAGAGGTTCTCCGTGCTCTCTGTAGCAGACTTCTTGTAAAGTACATCATAATACTCAGCACACTGTACAGGTATATTATGTAAGCATGTGCCACACGTGCCCTAGAGCACTGTGCTTCTTATTTCACAATTTCCAATTCTCCCAATCTATTTTGGGATGGTTTATTAATCAACCTGAGATGAACTAGCACCAGTGGGAATGATTAAGTATTTATAAAACCTGGGGGCAATTTATTAATTATCGGGTTATCGACCTGATACGTATAATTTCTAGAGATGATCAGGTTTGGTTTCGTGGAAACTGAACCTGCCCGAATTTACCTGAGGAGATCCGAGCCATTTTCAGATCCGAAAAAGAGACATGGGGCCATATTCAATTTGAGGCGAAAAGTCAGAAGTCAGACTCTTTGCCATCATCGCCATTTTTAGCAGGGATAAAGTATTGGGCACGTGCCCGCTTATCCCCGTATTCAATTTGGATCCGGCGAAAACAGGAACCGACGGGGAAATCAAATTTGGGGTACATGAAAATGTGTGTAAGCATATTAGTCCCTAAAGTAATTTCTTCAAAAATGCACCTGCCGCTACCACCCGCATTCCAGAAAACACCTACCGCATACTTGGAAACCCCTCAGGAATCAATTTAGCTACTTTAGAAGTTTGTCCCCCATTTTTTTTTATCACCCCCAAAATAAAAGTAAATTTTTTGGGGTGACCAGAGGAAATGTTTTAAAAATTTTTGACATAGAAAACCTTTGGGGGACATTACAAGGGGTGCTGGTTACTTTTTTAGTCTGCACCCCATAACCACATTTCTGCACTTTTTTTCGCCATGTATTACATGGTGAAAACTTATCCCCGTTTTTTAACAAAGTCTCTTCGCACCTTCGAGAAGTCTTTGAAATTGAATATGGGGATAATTGAAATAGGTGAAAATGACGTAATCGGCAATAATTTATCGCCAATGATGTAATTTTCACCTATTTCAATTATCCCCATATTCAATTTCAAAGACTTTTTGCAGGTGCGAAAAGACTTTGTTAAAAAACGCTGATAACTGACTTTTCGCCCCATATTGATTATGACCCGTGATGTCATTTTCCCGGCATTGGATCTTGCAAGTTTTGGATCTGATATAAGTCCTTCCAACGATAATTCAGCGTCATTTGTCACAGGACCGCGGGAGAGGAAGGGGAGTAGGCTTGGCAAGGTTAGTTAGCTAGCTTAGCTAGTCTAGTGACAGTCTAATAGTGACAGTGATAATGACAGTGACAGTCAGGTGTAGTGACACTGTCCATGATGGGCAGTGCCACCTACAGTGTTAGTGACAGTCCCCAAAATAATACTGGCCGAGCTAGTATTGTGGATAGGCAGCTAGCAAATCATTGTTTGTTTCTTTTTATAGTGCAGGAATATAATTTAATATAATAATTAATATTGCCGAATGTGTAGTCTAAAACATTTTGTTTTCATTTGGTGCTGTAATACTATATATCAGTCAGTAGGTCAAGGGCCACCACCCAGTGTGTCACAGTCGGTGGGCACGTTTTTTTTTTTTTGTGAAAGAAAAAACATTGTTTATTATTTTGTGATAAAAATAAAATTCAGGCCGTGATACTGTCCTTGTGAAATATAACAGTTAGTGACGATCAGTAGGTCAAAGGCCAACATGCATTGTGATGCAGTCGGTAGGCACAGGTTTTTTTTGTGGAAAAAAATATATAATATTTTGTTTGTGATAAAATTCAGGATGTGATACTGTCCGTGTGAAATATAACAGTCAGTAACGGTCAGTAGATCAAGGGCCACCACGCAGTGTGTCGCAGTTGGTGGGCACGTTTTTTTGTGATTTTTTTTATTTTAAAGTGTCGATATGGAACACGGCAATCAATCAACAGAACAGCAGTAGCAACAATCAAGCGCTAGCGCTGCAGCTGCTGCCACAAGCAGTCATCATGACCACACTGCTTCAACATCATCTACTAAAGCCGATGCTCAAGGGTACAGAGGCTTTCAGTCACGACATCTAAAATCAAATAAACTATTTTACAGTGGTAAAGAAAAAAACACCTAAAAAACAACTAACAAAAGGAAAGTTTAGTGACGAAAAACATAAAATTAACAACATGCCATTCACCACATGCAATGGCAAGGAAAGGTTCAGGTCTTGGCCTGTATTTATGAGTGGTGGTTCTGCAACTGTCAGTGAGGCATCTTCTTCTGCCTCTCATGAGGATGTAAGACCTTTTCATTCTGAGTCTAGAAGAGGTGTAAAAAAAATGAAAACCACTAAGACAGTAGAACATACTGTGTGTTCAGAAACAGAAATGTCAGAAATCCCTGATGAGAGTCTAAAGCTGCCCACACACATAGTGATATTTTACCCGATCTGGCCGATTCCGACACATTGGAACAACAGATCGGGTAAAATATGAGCAAATCCTGAGAAAATCATGAGTCCCCACTCACGATCACGATGCGATGCGCGTCCCCGCTGGTCGCATATCGCATCGTCAGAACTGCCGTGCAGTAGGGCAGATCTGACAATCTAGGACACGATGCACTGTGAAACTCTGGTTGCAGGAGAGATCGTATGAAGATTGGACACCAAATCGTGTGCAGATCGTGTGCAGAGCTGCCGGGGAGAGTTTCAAGGGAAATCGTACACATCAGCTGATCGTGTGCAGATTGCTATGTGTGTGGGCACCTTAAGAGTGTCTGCTAGTTCTATGTGTAAGCCTGATCTTTCTGAACTTGTAGGGAAACCTCCTTCCTCCATTTCTGCACCGTCTGCCAATGTGGGGCTAAGCAGCACAAGTCAAGAAGTTGCTGACCTAGAAATTGAGGACACTATGGTAGAAGTGCAACAGGATGTGGGGGATATTTGTGTAGCTGATACAGGCGCTAGTGAGGACATAGATGATGAGGATGTTCTTTG
Source organism: Taudactylus pleione (assembly GCA_031769625.1). Lineage (NCBI taxonomy): Eukaryota > Metazoa > Chordata > Amphibia > Anura > Myobatrachidae > Taudactylus > Taudactylus pleione. The sequence continues at coordinate 2,498,801 of JAUIMM010000327.1, read as the reverse complement.
TGTAAGTGAGGCACTGGTGGAATCAGTTCTTTCCCATGATAAAAAGAAGGCCATTGTCATGCCTGGACATAAGACAAAAAAATCCACCTCCTGTGTATGGAATTATCATTACCCAAATCTGGACAATTGTCTTGCCATCTATAATGTTTGTAAAGCCACTGTAAGTAGAGGGACTTTAACCATCTAAGAACCTCTTCCCTGTTACGTCATTTGCAGTGCGTGCATGAAAAGTTTTTGGAAACTTTTGCTAAAAAAGTAATAAGAAGCAGACCAGCGTCAGCTAGCTCCCTTCTCTCTGCATGATCTAAGCACTTGCAATCTCCACCACCAACACCTTCATCATCAATATCCTCAATCAAGATCAGAAGTAGTCGTGCATCCTATTTGATAAGGCTAAGTGAGTCCTCCCCTATCCAGGATTCCTCCAAAGAATGCTTGAGTGCTAGGCCTGCTGCTGTTAGGGGTGGATCTTCATCCCAGAAGGGAACCAAGAAGATTACTACTAGTATTAGTTTAAAAAAACAATTGACTGTAAAACTATCCTTTGATAGAGTAAGCAAGTACGACAGCTGTCACCTAGATGCACAACGGATCACTGATGCCATAACAGCTGTACTGGTATTAGTTCTGCATCCAATATTTGCCATTAATGCAGTGGGTTTTAAACAGTTAATTGAGGTCCTGTGTCCCCGCTATCAAATCCCATCTAGATTCCACTTCACTAGAAAAGCAATTCCCCGATTGTACATGGACATTAAAAAAACTTTATTAGTGCCCTCCAAAATGCCATTGTACCCACTGTCCACTTAACCACAGACAGATATGTGGACAAGCGGAACAGGGCAAATTAAAGATGTCATAACTGTAAAAGCCCACTGGGTGGGTGTATTGCCTTCAGCAGCATCAACAGCAACATCTAACAAATGCCAGCTCATTCAGAGGCAGGCTACTCTATGTATCACCGGCTTTACTAAGAGGCATAGCGGTGTCAACCACTTTGAAAAACTCAGGGAAGTCATTGCAAAATGGCTCTCCCCGTTTGGACTCTCCCCAGGATTTGTAATCTCTGACAACACCACCAATATTGTGAGAGCATTACAGTTGGGTGATTTCAAACACGTTCCATGTTTTGCTCACACAATCAATTTGGTGGTGCAGAATTTTTTAAAAAGTGACAGGGCCATGCAGGAGATGTTGTCTGTAGGCCAAAGAATTTTGGGACATTTTTGGCATTCAGCAGCTGCATGAAGAAGATTGCAGAACTTGTAAGATCAGTTTCATTTGCCTTGCCACCAGCTGTAGCAATAGGTAGTAGCAAGGTGGAATTACACCCTTTTTATGCTTCAGCGGATGGAGGAACAGCAAAAAGCCATCCAAATCTACACAAGCTATCACATAAGGTGAATGTACATTACTCCAGCACAGTGGAGAATACTTTCTGTATTGTGCAAGGTGCTGAAACCCTTCAAAGTTGTCACCTGTGAAGTGAATTCAGACACTGCCAGATTGAGTCAGGTCATTCCCCTAATTAGACTTTTGGAAAAACAGCTCGAGGAAGGAGGAGCTGAAAGAAAGCGATTCTGCTTAGTTTGCCAGACTTGTAGATCAAGTCCTTTATTCACTTCGCCAGGATCCAAGGGTTGTCAGCATCTTAGAATTAGATCAATACCTTTTGGTGACCATGCTCGACCCTAGGTTTAAGTCATACATTGTGTTTTTCTTTCCAACGAATACAGATCTGAAGAGATGCAAAGAGCTGTCAGCTCATGCGACATGTGACACGGCAACGTCTCCACCTTAAGTTTCTACAGCAACTGCGGCTGCCAGGGAAAACTCAGCTTTCCTAAGAGACCCACTGCTAACGCAGATGAGTCAACACAACAGTTTGACATCTGGTCAGGTCTAAAACAGTTGCTGAAATTTAGTGACACCTCTACCGTGACTCCATCTGATACGGTCAGCATTCAAAGAATGGTGGAGGATTAATGATAGCGTCCAAATACGCATGTCATACAGTCCATTTCACTATTGGCAGGAAAAGAAGGCAATTTAGATGCCCATGCACAAAGCTTTACTTAAGCTACTTCAGTGTGTACTCAGAAAGAGTTTTCAGGACAGCAGAGAACCTTATCAGTGATCGGTTTAGGAGGCTACTTACTCAAAATGTGGAAAAGATGATCTTCATCAAAATGAACTACAAATTCCACGAGAAAGACCTTTACCAGCAATTACGTGAAAGTCCAGAAGCACCTGTAATTGTGGATTCCAGCGGGGACAAATTAATATTGTGTGAAGATGATGTACACACTGATGAGGGTGAGGATGATAATGGCGATGACATCTTGCCTCTGTAGAGCCAGTTTGTACACAGAGATCATTGCCAGCAGTGTCAGCTGCACATTGGTAGCTTCAGTCACATGTGGCAGTCCCTGTCGCTGAAGTGATTGCTTTGTTAAACAGTACATGTCCTGTTTAATATATGCAGCATAAGGGTGGGTGAGGGGGCCCACGGACAATGCCATCTTGCCCTTTCATTTCTTTGCATTATGCGCTGTTTGGGGCATTGCAAACTGTCTTTTTGCGTAAACGACAAACATTTTTATAGTTTATTAAACTGCCATCCTGTCTGCCACTGCAGTGCCACTCTGTTTCCTAGATGTGCCATGTAGGAATTTGAACTGCCACATGTTTGTGCCGCCCACAGCTATCGCTTAGCTTAGTCAGCCAGCTAGCTCGGTGCAACCTTTTAGTGTAAACTGGATGAAAACAATAATTGTGAGCTGTGAGGTGGTCAAAATGTACTGGAAGTGAGTGGAAATTAATGTTATTGAGGTAAATAATACTGTAAGAACAAAAATAGGTGCACATTATGTGATTTTAGCTGTTTTTATTATTTTTAAAAAAAAAATACAGATTCAAAACCAAAACACACGAGGGTGGTTTTAGCAAAACCAAAGCACAAAGTTAATACAGATCCAAAACCAAAACATGGGGGACGACGCACATCAATTTCTTATTGTTGCTATTCACTGCAATAAGAAATGATCTTCCTCATGGATGTATGGTTAAACACATACAGAGGCTCCGATAGGAGCTCATCCCTGTTATGTATAAAATGAATGTGATTGCATTAGCGGTCTCTGGGGTTATTTTTCATGTGGAACACAGCGGAAAGCCATTCCTGAAGGTCTTTTGGAAAAATTGAGTCATCAGCAATGGCATTCTGGAACCGCAGTTACTATGGGGGCCCGAAGTACTTACAGGGCCTGCCACCCTGCACACAGAACATTGTGAGGCCAGCGCCTCGGTCACTCAAAGCAGCAGCTGATCTAAGTGACTGCTTCTGATTATCACAGCCCTCCTGAGTCCCGCTCCGTGCCATGGTGATTTCCTCTATGTCACCATAGTGCGGAGCAACACAGGGCTGGGATGGAGTCACATGGGGTACTGCTTTGGTGTTTGAATGTGTGTGGTATAGAGCACTGTTACTCATACTGGCCTACTCTCCTGGAAGGTGCTGGAGGCTCCCAATTTTTCGGGTAGCCCTTGGCACTCCTGTCCAGCTGCGTCTCCTCTCCAGGTTGTCACTTATGGTCCAGTCAGCAAACCGCTACTTAGTTAGAGGCAGATGTCTGCCTGAACCATCAGAGCTGCTGATCCCCTGATTGACTCTGAGACCTCATGGACTGATAGACTCCTTGTACTCATGTGTCTTCGCCCCCAACTGTCCTTGTTCTCCCCTTTCTAATACAGTAAGAGGTCTATTTACTAAGCAGTGTTAGGAGACAGAGTGAAAAGTGATAAGGTGCCAGCCAATCAGCTCCTAACTGTCATGTTTCAAACACAGCCTGTGAGATGACAGTTGGGAGCTGATTGGCTGTCACCTTATCACTTTTCACTCTGTCTCCTAACACTGCTTAGTAAATATACCCCTACATGAGGCACACAGAACCTTTCCATTTGTGTCTCTGTCCTTATCCCTCACCTAGTGTGCCTCTGACCCCCTTCCATAGTGTGCCTCTGACCGTCTCTACCCATGTGTGCCTCCTGACCCCCACAACCAGAGGGTGACACCTGGGTGTGGCCTGCATCCTCATAGTGACGCCACTGACACATGCATGTGACATACAATCGGCCCTGTAAGTCTCGGTTAGCATACAGAAAGATTCGGTGGGCGTTTTGTTCAATTTAACTAAAAATTTGAAGTCAACACAATGCTATACTTTTGAAGGAACTAAGCATTTTTACAATGCATGGGAAAAACACAACTTCTTCCAGCTTTGTGTGACAGCAAACTATCTGTGTGAGAGGGGTGAAACTTGCAAAACTGCTTTGGGATAGTCGAAGGGCAACGTTCCCCCGCTCCCTTTTAATTCAGGTAGTATGTTTTTACAAGTAGTTTCGTTATTTAATAGCCACACCCTGAATTGTTTCTATCTGTTTAGGTTTCTTATGATAATACTGGTTCTATTCAGTTACATTGTATATGTTTTACTGCAGTCAATGTGTTTTAACATATTTTATGGTTAATACATTTTTGTACATTTAATGAAGAGCTATTGGGATATTCATTATTTGGTGTTGTCACAAGTGCAGACACTATTTCTTTATATGCAAAGGGCCCTCTTTGTTGTCAGCTGCTGTAATCAACACCAGCTCTGTCTCTATACAAGCGCACCTGTATTTTGTTCTATACATATGCAGGATAATGTGGCAGAGTCTATGAAGCTAAGTGGACAAAGTCTGTCCCACTATGGCTCTCAAATGGAGCCGCGCAAAGACTAAACGGCAGCCATCTTGGTAAAGTAGAATGCCTCAAGTAAGGGGCATTCATGGAGGAAACGAAGTATCGCATTCCATATTTCAACAAGAGCCTTGGCTGAGGTCCCAGGCAGTGAGCCTGCTGCCAGGATACTGATACAGAGTACAGACTGGGCGGGGGTGGTACAGCTTGCCTCCCCATCTAAAGGTGAGGAGTTGGGTGTGGGAATAACTTCCAGTGGCTGACAGTGAGGTCACAGGATATTTATTGCAGACAGCTGGTAGGTGTCCCAGCGTGCCATGCCAGCCGTTGTTTGTCCGTGCATGCTAGGACTTGTAGTCTACTAGAATATGTATTGCTTAAGTCTGTATGTTGCTATAATGGGGAGGTAGGTGTGCGGTGTGATTCACTGTAGCCTGAGTCATGGTGATAGGGGCCAGAGCTCTCAGCTGCTGGGTGTCAGGTGAAGGGTAAGGGAACTGTATATTGGAATTATGTAAAGTGTGGAATTAACAGTTTTATTGAAGGTCACAATGGATTTTAGTTGAAAAAGATGGGGGGGATATAATGAACACATCGCACTATTTTCTGTTAACATCACGGCTTCATCATTACACCTACTCTCATGTCATGTTATGTCATTGTACTGATGGCGGTGTGTACACCGTACAGTTTTATTTTCTCCTTGTTTGGTGAAGTAGACCTCCTCCTCTTAATAATAAAGAAGCTACCTGTAGTTTGCCCACCAGTTCAATCCAGCTGCTAGATGTTATCGTTTAGCAAGTTGTAACTTTATGTAATGCAGCCAATGTTTTGAGTGCCAAGATAAGGGGTTCAGGAAATGGGAAGAGACATTGGGGGCTGTTGTCAGAGGTTCTCCGTGCTCTCTGTAGGCGGGATGTAGTCTAAATGCCGACCACCGGCTTCCAGACTGCTTTATCCCGACTAGGGACGAATGATAGGCATCTAAATGTAGACGCCTGTAATTTGCCCGACGCCGGGAGACCGGTGCCTGGCATCCCGATCGAGCAGATGCTGGGCGCTGCAGCGGACAGCCACGGGGGGGAGGGTTAGGTTTAGGGCTCCCGGGGGGGACTTAGGGTTAGGCACCCCCCCGGGAGGTTAGGGTTAGGCTAGGGGGAGGGAGGGTTAGGGTTAGGCACCCCCGGGGGGACTTAGGGTTAGGCACCTCCCCGGGAGGTTAGGGTTAGGCAGCGAGGAAGGAGGGTTAGGTTTAGGCACTTAGAGGGGGGTTAGGGTTAGGCACAGGGGGGAGGTTAGGGTTAGGCACCCCTAAGGAGGGTTAGGGGGGTTAGGTTAGGTTAGTAAATACTTACCTTTAGGACGATCGGGATTTCCTCCGTTGTCGGGCAGTCGCTGTCGGGAATTGAACCGCCGGCCATGCGGCCGGTGGTAATACATATCACACCTCTGTAGGCGCCTGTGGTGAGTTCATTAATGGGACAGGAGAGGGGATAGTGCTGCACTGGGAAGAGGTGTGATCCCTGGTCACTTGAGTTCCACTACATGTGCTTATCTGACCCCACGCGAACAGTGAGATCCTGGTCCCATGCCCGATCTGTGTTGTTTTCTGCTATAGATGTCTCTTTATAATCCAGTAATTTGTGGGAGGGGGGATGGGGATTAATAGCATCACCCAGGCTTTTTTCTGTTTAAAACCTTAAGTTTTGCTGCATTTGTTCCTTTAAGTCCCCCTCCAAAAAACCATGATACAATAATTCTAAACTTTATTTTATTAACTAGGTTGTGAGATAGAACATTTTTCAAACTCATCTCTCAGGTCCCAGGGTCAAAATTTGTCTAGGGGGCCCAAAATTCTTTTGAGGGTATCCCTTCTGTGACATCATATCAAAGCGCCACACTCCAAGCTAAGGACATGCAGGAGAGGAGCATGCATCTTCACAGATAAGAAGGTGCTGGCTGTTCCTCCATGTCAATGGCCTGTGCCGCAGCTAAAGAAAAAAAAACACTTATTGAGTGATATTTTAAGAGCCTTCTATGGGACCTTGAGCTACTGCCAAGGTTTACCTAGCAGTGGCAACGGTCCAGGGAACATATTGCAGGGCCCGGTGATAAAGAACCACACACCCAAGGCTCTGGTGCCTCCCCTGCCCTGTTGAGTGACAGCTGAGACACTAAACTGAGGAGGGAGAGCTGTCTGATCTTCTGGTGGTGCTGATCGCAGATCCCTGCCGATGAGGAACAGGTCTGACAGCATACAGGTTACATCAGCACACCATTCAGCTACTGTAATAGACACATTCTTTAGTAGTCCAGGAGCAGCTTATTTCTTTCCATACCTGTGGGACAGCTGTAGTGCACAGACCTTTGCTCTAAAATAGAAACTAACAAGGCTTAATCTAGGGAAGCTGACATTCCCTTATCAAATAATGGATAGTGTCTTTGTGAAGTGCAGTGATTATCACCCAATTCTTCATAAACAACAAACCTGGGATTCAAGTGTCATTTACAGCAATGCATCGAGCCGCGGGATTGTTATAACTGCCTTGTTCCTTCAGCTATACACCCGGAGAGCATAAACCATCCATATGTGCACCAATGCAAGGGTATCTGGCCAGATAGAATAAAGCATCTATGGGAAATAATTATGATAGTAACATGTGTACTAGTATAGGTGGTAGGGACATGTCAGGGCATTTCTTAGTGAGAAGCTATTTTATTATAGTTTTGTAAATTTCTTAGGAAATGTACAACTAGTACAAATGTAGCATTATTTGGTCCCTGAAGTGTTTGCATATGCATTGAGGTAAACCATTGGAATCAACAGTGTTTGTTTGCTGTTCCGTCAGACACAAGCTGTTCCAGTACAATAAAATATTAATTTTGTTGAAAGTGTTATTTACTAGTGTACATATTAATGGTAACAATGTATATTGTTATAGCATTGTCAAACCTTTATTAGCTTTCTGCAATAAATTGTAACTCTAATTACAACCTGAAGTGATGAATTCCTGTGTCAGTGTATCCCTCCTAGTCTCCCTGATCTACCAAGGGAAGCACAAATCATGGAAGTGGATTCCACCCACTTTGGTAAGAGTGAAAAATACTTCCACATTCCTTTACTACACCAATCGGGGTTCTACATTAGTATGCCAGATTTTCCATTCACTGTTGTATACATGACATTGCATTTTTCCTTCCTGTGATTAGCTATGACACAAAGCCAAGGCTTAGTCATAATAAAATTTATATGTTGAATACAATAATTAAATTTCACAATGATGTAATCCCCATGATAACTTTTATCCCAATGAGTTATTTGGTGGAGTTTTCTCAAATTCCACATATGCATGTAATATACTGATAGTAAACTGATAGTTTGGAACTTTGTCTGATACACATATGACATCATAGGGTAATTTTGCAATGGAGCCCAAACTGCTGTTTACAAAGATGGCAGCTTTGTAGGGTTCCTTTTTTGATATACCCAGGTTCCAGCGCCATAACAGGGCTTTACATCTCCCTGTGCCAGCCACTCCCCTGACCGCATGACGTCATGCTGAGGGGGCATACCCGCCAGCTTTAGGAAGAACAGCAGCACTGCGGGAGCATCTTCAGGATGCTCCAGGGTGCTGTAAAGGCTGCAGGGTGCATGTCTGGAGTGTCCAAAGGACACTGGCTGCAGGGTACTGTTCCAGTCATTTCAATTCAAGAGACAGACAGAAGTTGTCCTATGGTGGCGCACTAAATTAAATGAAAATATAACTTTTATTTCTCCTCTGTGCATATGGGATCTGATAATGTTTAAATTACTAGCCTGATGTGTTGAAAATGGGTTGTGCTGGTTAGAGAAACAATCTGAATCAACCTGTTTTATATGTCTGATCCACAGTGTCTGTTGGGTCTATTTACTAAGCAGTGTTAGGAGACAAAGTGAAATGAGATAAGGTACCAGCCAATCAGCTCCTAAGTGTCATGTCACAGGCTGTGTTTGAAAAATGACAGTTGGGAGCTGATTGGCTGGTACCTTATCTCCTTTCACTTTGTCTCCTAAAGGTGGATACACACTCGCAGATATATTGGCCGATCAATTGATCGGCCAATGTATCTGCTGCCCGTCGGGCAGTGTGTACCCGCGATATGTCGTGAACATCGGCGTTCACCGACATATCGCATTGGCTGTGCTGCACAGCCGATGTAGACTATATAGAGCAGGGGTGAGGAACCTCAGGCCCATGGCTGTATAAGGCCCGCGGAATCATTTGGTCTGGCCCTCTGAGCTTTTGCCTGGTAGCCTCACCCGGCTAGCTGGGTGCCTAGAATGGCACCCTGCAGCCAGAATCTATGCAGCAGTGCCGCCTGGAGCATCCTTAGGATGCTTCAGACAGTCACACCGCTGCCCTTACAGCTCCCCGGAGCATCATCGGGCCCGCAAATAATATTATATATATTAAAATGGCCCTCGGCAGAAAAAAGGTTCCCCACCCCTGATATAGAGGGTACTCATCCGGGATAAATTACCCCCTAGTGGCTTGATATATGTGTCGTGAGATCTACTGTCCATAATTACAGCACCAATAGGATGAGATACCCACAAATGGAATTATCACTGTCATGGGGCTACTGTGTCTAGGAACTCGACGTATAATAATTGTCCATTTAATAGGGGACTATTACAAATAGAGGGGAATATACTGGGATACTTGTAAACCCCTAGTAATAAATAAGGCATATTTTTCTCATATCTCATTGGTTATTCCATGCACATAAATGGGATCGCGGAGTTCACTCTAGATTCCATATTAGGATAGTAAATCTGCCTTGCGTATATGAATCAGGTGTGACTGGTAGATAGTAAGAATAATTTCATTCTGGAATAATTTGGTCGAACACACTACTATAAATATAGACAAGCTAAACAACACATCAAGGACATAAGATAGTAGTACCCAAATAATACACAGAGGGACATTTTGGTTTTAGGAAAACACAGTCTTTATTTGTATTGTCTTCACAAATATATGTTTCTTTATGTAAGTTTTTAATATTTCGCTGTAATCATCCACATTTTTAATGAGAAGAAATAAAAGTCATATTTTCATTTCTATTAGGGCACCACCATAGGACAACTTCTATCTGTCTCTTGAATTTAAATGCTTCAAACATTTGTCATTTGGCAGTACTCCCAATCATATGCAGAATATACATTTCATATGTATGGGGTTTCTTTCGTTTGTAAGATATGATAATATAGGAACTAGTGCAGTAGTCATTTTCTTCTGCTGGCCAGATACAGGGATTGTGGGTCACCTCTCGTACACGCATAGTTCAGCCCTGCCAGGTTGTCAGGGGCTGTCCTGTATTTGGTTATAAGAAATATATTCCATTATTACATAAGTTACCCAATATAGCCATAATTGAAATTTCATACAGGAGGAAATTCTGCATGTGAGTTTATCAGATAATTAATTCATTGTATTGTATCACCGGAGAGGTGTACTGACATGAAGTATGACCGAAGAAAACGTTCTCTCCTCTTCCCAATTTTACTTTCATTGTGAGAATAACCAATTCGTGTTGTAATACACATTACTAAGAAAAGAAAATATTCACAGAAAAATATCTTATGGGAAGTGGAACTATCAGCTTAAGCATATGTTACCATAGTGTCCAACAGATTGAAGAACCTTTTTTATGTGACTATATTACAGGGAGAATGATTGAAGTTACTGTATGTAGTATAATGATATGTAGACCTTGTAAAAATGATAAACATTGTTCAAAGTACATAGCGCAACACTAGGGGGTAAATTTACTAAAGTGAGAGTTTTTAGAAGTGAGTTTTAAAAGTGATGTTGCCCATAGCAACCAATCAGATTCTACTTAACATTTAAATAGCACCTTCTAGAAGATAATAGCTATAATCTGATTGGTTGCTAGCAATGATGAATACAGCAGAGCAGGGCAGTCAAGATGACTCGGAGATTCGGCAAAAGAGCCCTTATGGTGAAGCTGGATATAGGGCCTGATTCAGAGATGGATGTAGATGACACAGCCACTGCATCATTGTATACAGCCGCTGTGTGATAATAGGCTAATGCCGCAGGAGGCGTCCTGTGTAACTGGACGCCTCCTATCGGCTTCTCTGATCTGCACCTGTATCCGAGGATGCAGCATCGGATCATCTGCGTGAACATCAGTCATCTGAGTAACCCTCATGGTAGTCTGGATGACCTGGAAATTTACACTGCTGAAGCCAGTGACGCTGCATCTAAGGACGCAGCCTGTCATGGAGCGGCGTGTGGGGCACTGTGAGCAACATCAGAGCCCCGGATCTGCACATGCGCATCGCAGCTTCTGCCAATGAGCAGATCTGAGCTGAACATAGACCATTGGGTTTGCATACATCTCTGTATTAGACCCATAGAGTCTGCTTTCTGCCTCTTTCCACTATATCAGGAGAGTTTCTATCTGATGGGTTTCAGATCTAACGGGTATTCCTTTGTGTATACAAGTCTTCCCATGACCAGATTTTGTACCTAATTTGAGGCATGCAGCTAGTTTCTGCAGTGGTGCTTAACCTGGATACACACTATACACTAATCGAAAAATCCAAATTCCAACCCTTGGGCCTGAGTATTTGATATTGTGTCGGGCCAAAACCAGTGCCATTGGGTCTGGCATGAGGAGTGCTGAACAACATGTGTCGGATCTGACAGTAAATTATCTGGCTGAAGATGTAATGTATAAAGAATTCCGACCATCTGGCTCCAATTCCTGCTGATAGTTCATGTTAAAATGTCACCTTTGTAGGCGTTTGTATTTAAATCAGCACTGACGTGCCTCTTCCTGGCTCCTGTTTAGTCAAACGAACGTTATGTATGTACACAAGTCTGTGCAACTAGTGATCACACATCAGCCAGCTCTGACTGCAGGGATCGGCAGAATAGCAAGAGGAAATCAATGCAGAACTGATTTCAACCTTAAAAATCCAGGGGACGGGGGAGGGGGGCGCGGTCACATGGGACGCAACTGAGTCAGTGAAAGACCATCTGGCAACTGTCATATGCCATGCATGGTTCAAAAAACCGCCAGCCAGACGGGCCCTCAATCTGCTGGGCCCCCGACATATGTCCACCCCTATGGCCAGCACTGGCCACTCCACAACGACTTCTCACAATAGGCCCTGGATAGGCTCTGTCACAGTCTTTAGTAATCTATTAATAGATTATATGTATTCTATTAATTGCCTATCAATGAGGGGAGTCAAACGTTAAAATATTCAAAAGGAGTAGGCTTTTGTAATCCTCTACTGCGTCCGAAGACACAGCATACAATAATCTGCGGGCACATCAGTCTTCTGAGTATTCCTCAGTGTTTTCATGCTGCCGGGGCCGGTGAAGCTGTGTGCATACCCTGGCCTCACCCGCCTACAAAACAGGGCTGATTCCCCCATTTTGTAAAAATGCTCCCTGTCGCTGACCCCTCCATGCCCTCACATGGCTGCAGCCGCACTGTGGGCCTGATTCAGACCCGCTCGCAAGCGGGCGCTCGCTCGGAGCGAGAAATGTTTTTCAATCTGCGCATGCGTATGCTTCGTATTGCGCGTGCGCGAACTGATACGAGCGATGGGGAAACTCTCACTCTACAAGCATAGACAGCCCAGCTGAATAAGTCACAGGTCAAGCCGTTTGTGGGTGGTAACTGGGGATGGCCACTGGAAACGGGGGAGTGGAGGCGCGAACGCAGGCGTGCCTGAGAAATTCAACGCTGTTTCAGAGGCGTGCATACTTACCAGCCAGCATCATAGGACACGTCACTTGCTTGAAATATACACTGAAGTGCTCGCAGTGCTTGCAGCAGGGTATAGTCAACCTCAAGCGCTGAGGTCACATCCGATGGTGCTCGATGTACCAATGGTTTCTTGCACCTCCTGGAGATAACGTACACACGTGGGCGTCTTAAGAAAGGCTTATGGGCGACTGCATACACAAAGTGATCGCTCGCCAATACATAGTGGGTGTGCTTATGACTTGCCCTGCGAGCAGCTGCCTTGACGTCACTTAGCCGAATTTCCATAAGCTGGAAGCGAGCGAGCGATCGCATCTAGCGAACGTGTCTGAATCAGGTCCAGTGTCCGATGACGCAAGACCCTATCTGCACATGCGCAGAACTGGTCCTGCGCATTGGCAGTTCAATAAATATCGGAGATATACATAAAGCATCGGGTTCGTATACGTCTGACTTAGGCCCTGTGACATTGCTTCACCTGAGTGATGTGCTACCAGGCACCTGTAGCATGCCACATGCCTTCTGTGTAGCCCAGGGGTAGGCAACATGTGGCACTCCAGCTGCTATGAAGCTAAACTTTCTGGAATGCTCTGCTTTAGTTCTGCTATTAGGACATGCTGGGATTTGTAGTTTCACAGCAGCTGGAGTGGCGCATGGTGTTTACCCCTGGTATAGCCCTTTTTCATTGCAGATGTCTTGACAAATGTGTATTCTACAGTAGGTTGTGTATATTTTGTTGACATGCAGCGTGTCGACATTCATGTAGACACTGAAAGGTATTTGTGTAGCAACACAGTGCCGATTTAATAATGTTGCTGGCCAGGCCTCCATATAAAAATAGGCCCACCAGAATCAGGGTACCCGGCCGGCTGCATGACCTGCCCAATGGCTTCCTGCTGTTGTTCATCTCTGTAGTGCAGTTGTAGAAGTCTCTGTGCCTCGGGGATGCTTCTCCATTTTCATCAGCTCCGCGATGTCACTAAGGGGCTGAGCCTGAGCCACAGGTTTACATTGTAGCAGCATCCAAAGTTAACTAGAGATGAGCGGTTCGGATTCTGTGGAATCCGAACCGCTCCGAACATTGGGGATCCGAGTCCACCCGAACCCTGTTCGGGTGTTCACCGCCTGACTCGGATCCCCGTTCGGGACCGAACGGCGGCCGCCTGATGTCGGATTCTCACTAGAGAATCCGACATCAGGGCTCCTATTGTGTAGGGCAGAGCGCTGTGATAGCGCTCTGCCCTACACAGACACAAACACACAGCCGCCAGCGGCAGCTGTGTGTTTGTTACAGCAGCCAATGAGAGTCACACAGACTCTCATTGGCTGCTGTACGGAGGGAGCCGGCTGGAGCTCACACATGAGCTCCGTCTTCCGTCTCCCTCCTCAGTGTGTGACAGCAGAGCGGACGGCGCGGGAGCGGGGATAAAGGTAAGTTGTTTTTTTTTACTTGTGCAAGGGCCGGGAGCGCTACTGGGGGGGGGACTGCTACTGGGGGGGTCTGCTACTGGGGGTGCGGGGGGGGCCATACTACTGGGGGGGCCTGCTACTGGGGGGGGGCTATACTACTGGGGGGGTCTGCTACTGGGGGGGTCTGCTACTGGGGGGGGTCTGCTACTGGGGGTCCATACTACTGAGGGGCCTACTACTGGGGGGGGCTATACTACTGGGGGGGTCTGCTACTGGGGGGCCATACTACTGAGGGGCCTGCTACTGGGGGGGCCATACTACTGGGGGGGGGCATACTACTGGCGGGGGCTTACTACTACTGGGGGGGGCAAACTACTACTGGGGGGCCATATTACAGGGGGGGCATACTACAGGGGGGCTACTCCTGGGGCAGCCTACTACTGGGGGGGGCATACTACTGGGGGGCCATACTACTGGGGGGGCTGCTAATGGGGGGCATACTGCTGGGGGGGGCCTGCTAATGGGGGGCATACTACTGGGTGGCATGCTAATGGGGAGCATACTACTGGGGGGGCCTGCTAATGGTGGGCATACTACTGGGGGGCATTCTACTGGGGGCACTGCATAGGGGACCCTACTACTAAGGGGACTGCATAGGGGGCACCACTGCTGGGGGCATTGTGTAAGGGACACCGCTACTGTGGGCATTGTGTAAAAGGGGCACTACTGTGGGCATTGTGTAAAAGGGTCACTACTGTGTGTCGTAACATAAATAAGAGACACTACTTTATGGTGTAATGTGAATCAGGCCCTATGTGCGGTGTAATGTGAATAAGATTGTGCACTGTGACTCCTTGGGCCGTAGCCCACTATGTAAACAAGTACTGTGATTCTGCTGGCCGTACCCCACTGGGTGGGTGCACTACTTTTCATTTCTGCCACTGCTGTGTGGCAATGTGTCATAGATGTGCTTTATACTGTGGTGTCTGTGTCGTTGTGCCGCTGCTTTGTCGCTTAGTAACCAGTCAGCTCACTGCAACCTTTGGCCAATAATGTTGAAAACAATATTATAAGCTGTGATATGGTCTAAATTGACTGGAAATTAATGTTATTGAGGTTAATAATACTCTAGGAAGAAAAAAAAGACCAATTTATGTGATTTTAGCTTTTTTTGTCAATTTTTGTAAAAAAATCCAAATCCAAATCCAAAGACAAAGACAGTCACCACAGTTTAGCAAATCCAAATCCAAAGCCGGATGACGAATTAGAACCAAATCCAAATCCGGCAAAAATGGTCCGGCGCACATCCCTAATCCAAACCTTAGTTACCATATCTTGCCATTGTAGCATTATGCAACCTTTCATATTTGACACATGCGCTCCAGAATAATGATCGCATGGCATTCTGGTGCACAAAATGGGCATGTGATGTTGGCAGTCACAGCCTGGGAGCAGTCTGGCAAGAGAAATAAATGTAGAACTGATTTCAACGTTAAAAATCCAGGGGACGGGGGCGTGAACACATGGGAGTCAGTGAAAGACCATCTGGCAACTGTCATATGCCATGCATGGTTAGAAAAACCACAAGCCAGACGGGCCCTCTACCTGCTGGGCCCCCGACATATGTCCACCCCTATGGCCAGCACTGGCCACTTACAACGGCTTCTCACAATAGGCCCTGGATAGTTTTCAGCTCCATGTGCCCTTTCTTTGGCCCTGGCAGATGCATATACAGAGCATGTACATTTACATGGCTTTGTTTTCACCTTACATTCCTGATGTGACAATGATGAAACAGGACATAGGTTGAGTCATATATTTTGCTGTTATAATGTGGGCATGTAGCTAACATTTATTTTCACACTGCTGATAAACATTTTTTCTTGAAAATAGAGTAAGAGTGAAAAGAGCTCCATCTAGTGTCCAAAATTGCTAACTACTACTATTTTTATTGTGTGTATGATCGACCACTAAACTGTATTGCATCTACTGTTACAAAATATGTACTGCAACAGAAGCAAGATAAAACTCCAGGGGGTAAATTTACTAAGAATCGAGAATGGTCGAGTTTAGTTTTTTTAATCTCGATTTGCATCGCCGAATCTCGGGTGATTTTCCAGTTTTTCATATAGCAAATTTACTAAGAAGTTAGTTTAGCTGAAAGTGAGTTGGCCGATGGTGAAACAGATCAAGATATCTCCCCCGAGTTGCAAGTGAAGATGAGATTACTCACCCAAGATTGCAGTGTTTTCTCTCTGCAAATCTCTCCCGAGCTAGCAGCCTGCACATATCAGTGAGATATGTGCTGGCTGCTTGTGTGTTTAGACCTGTAAAAAACGGGTTAAATGTTATTAAAAAAAATTACGTGAGGCCCCCCCCCTAAAGCTTAACCAGCCACCGAACTTGCCAGCCAGTCCTGCTTCTTAAAATTACAGGGGAAAACATGTGTAGGGCCAGACCTGGTTTTAAATTAGGAAGCAAAAAAATGACGTGAGGTTCCCCCTATATTTAAAACCAGCTCCAGGCCCTTTCTAGCGGGGGACTGATGCCACAGCCAGGGGTGCCCTTTCACCAGGCCCCCCAGCCGCAGCATCAGCCCTGACCGCTAGTCAGCCCAGGCCAGGGATCCCTGGGGAGTTGGGGACCCCCCCAATAAAGGGGTCCCCCTCTGTAGGGCACCCCTAGCCTAGGCTGATAGCCCAGGGCTATCCCCGCCAACCCTATCTAAACAAGTTACAAAAAAAACCATACACATATCACATGATTTGTGTATGTTTCAGCCAAACTCGCAGCTCTGGAGGTGAGTGTTTAAACCGTCAATTTGGCAGAGAGTTTGCAGGCATCTCACCCGAGATTGTCATCTTGATTCATGGTAAATTTGCAAGCTGTATCTTTTAGGTGAAAATTACTTCCGAGTCTGCCTGATGGTGATAAGATTCGAGTTTGCTAGCTCACCTGAGTTTTGCGAGTGAGATGAGAGAAATCTTTCTGTAACTCACCCGCCTTTGCCTTTAATAAATTTACAAGATGAAAAACATGCCTCAAACTCGATTCTTAGTAAATTTACCCCAGGGCTGATAACTAATATCATAAAATTGTTGAAAATCACCCAGGGGGCGCTTCTTATTAAATCAGTAAAGCACATGTGCAAAATTATCAAATATTTATTACCACAGCCAATTGATTAACACATTGAAAACATATAAAACTCATTTGGAACGGGGCTAAAACACATATTTAAAACCACTTTCACTTATCACCTGTACTGCTATAATTCCTATAAGGGAAAGTGCTCCCATACACTGTCCAAAAGGTATTTGCAGTACTGTATATATAGAGTTTATTGGAAGTATTTCTCACCTCCTGATGTATACAGTTCAAATTGAAACCCAGCTATAATTGTCCTTAGATCCAGATAACAATATAGGGTTAATTGCCCATTTGGCTTGTTATTAAATTGTGGCCAGATATAGCTGTTGCTGGGTCACCCATATAGCTGACAGAATTCGGCTCTCTGTACTTGCAGCTATGTGTCTCTGAAGAGTAGAAGTAAAAAGCCGGAAGATTTCCCCAGCCGTCCATGATTGGACACTGCACTGGTCCAAATGCTTACTAATGCTGACCATACACCTACGAGATTTCAGACCGATTACCCGATTTTCGACGCGTCGTACGATGAAACATGTGGAAATCGTGTGGGTTTTTTTTAGGTAGGATACGATACGATGTGCGCTCCCGCAGCTGTCAAAACGTATCATGTGATCAGATGTGCAGTCCATCTTATCCATGGTGTTCATATGCTGATCGTGCCGTTTATTTCAGCATGCGATGCATCGTACGTCAGAACGTGCGAGCAGCGTCATTTCATTGACAATTTCCTGCCAACGCCCACTGCAAACAGCGAGCGGAGGAGAGCAGCAGCATCAGCCAGAAGGTGAAGATTCATGCCGTAAACAACAGCAGGTATGTATTGTTTTCTGCCCTGCAATGCCCACTGGCCACCAACGTTTCCCCTGCATTGGCCATGTTTACTATATGCGCATACTGGCATTTATTTAAGGGCCTGTACACACTGCCACACCTATGTTTGGCCAGCAATGCCCACCTCTGTCCCACCTCTTTTTGCCCAGCAATACCCACTGACCACCAATGTTTTGTATATGCATAGTATATTTACATAGGTATTTATATGTGTATAAAATAATTTATACTTGTGTAAACATTTAAACTTTATTAATAAAAAGTCAACATTAAAGCCCCCGTTATTTGGGGGCCTTTTTAATTATGCAGTTCAATGGCCACCCCCAATGTTGGGGGTGACCAGAATTAGTACATTTAATTTTAAATGGTTTTTATTTAGGTTTTTTTCCTGGATCGTGATCCTGAATTTATGACAGGCTTTCTCGAGCTGTACAGGCAGCATGAATGTCTTTGGCGCCAAAAATCCAAAATGTACAGCAACAAACAGAAAAGAAACCAAGCGTATACTGTGCTGGCAGAATTCAGTAAGCCGTACCACGATGATGCCTCCATAAACTGGTGCGCACCAAGATCCAAAACCTACGCACATCCTTCAGATAAGAGCGCAAGAAGGTGGAGAATTCAAAGAGATCCGGAGCAGGGACTGACAGCGTTTATAGGCCGAAGCTGTAGTATTACGACCTTTTCAAATTCGTGGTGCAGCAGGATCCGGTACGTCCTTCAGTTCAGGTGATGGCAGAGACCGAGGAGTGCAGCCTGCAGCAGGAGGATGTGGGGGAACCTGGAGAGACATCTTTGGTAAGTAGAGACCCAGCAATGTGAAATATCAGCAATTATAATTTTTGAGTCCTACGAAATAAATTTGTAGATGTACTCCTCCTGCCACGGCACCACACCGTCCCCGTTAAAATAGGCCATATATTTGTCTCTGACCTTTTTGGCCAGAGCTCTCCCGGTTTCCATGACCACGGGAACCTCCATTGAGGGGAACGGAGCAATCTCTTCCAGATTTTCTCGTTCTTCCACTGCAGCTGTGCCCAATAACCTTTGCTGGGTGACTTTCTTGAGCAGGAAGTTGTGCAGAATATAGCAAGCCGTCACCACCCAGTCAATCTTCTCCACCTTCAGATTTATCGGTCTATGCAAAATCCGGAATCGGTTGCTCAAGATCCCAAAAGCGTTTTCCACAATATGCCTTGCATGAGATAGGCGGTAATTAAACATGCGCTCCTCATGAGTCAAGGCCCTCTTTGGGAGTGGCTTCATGAAATGCTCATAAAGGGCGAATGCCTCGTCAGCCACAAACACGTAATTTAGGCCATGTTTGGTAGCCTCACTGGATGGCAAATGCAGGGTGTTAGTGGTGAGCCGGTTGTAGAATGCTGTGTTCTTAAATGATCCACCATCGGAAGAACGGACTTTCTTCCCCACATCTACGAAGAGGAACTCATAGTTGGCGTTCACCACCGCCATCAGAACAGTACTGAAGTACCCCTTGTAGTTGTAGTAGTAGGGCCCGCTGTTGGCTGGTGGGGTAATCCTAATATGTTTCCCATCGATAGCTCCCCCGCAGTTAGGGAACTGCCAATGGCTATCAAACTCATCTGCTATGGCTATCCACTCTTCCGTGCTTGTAGGGAACTGTGAAAGAATAG
Source organism: Taudactylus pleione (assembly GCA_031769625.1). NCBI lineage: Eukaryota > Metazoa > Chordata > Amphibia > Anura > Myobatrachidae > Taudactylus > Taudactylus pleione. Next base: position 2,479,220 of record JAUIMM010000327.1, on the reverse strand, counting down.
AAAACAAAATTAATATATGACATTTGTTTTCATTTTCTCTGTTAACAGACTTCTGACATCCCCAGCACCCCGGACCTTTTCGCACGTGGGGATGAAAGTGTGGAGACAACAACCCCAACAGTTTCAGTTTCCAAAATGCAACACCTGAAAACAAAAAATACCCAGGAAAAAACCCACTATTACGAAAGGCCAGAGAAGCCTTATTAAAGCCCCCTGATGAATATGACCACTTTGCTGCATATGTAAGTGCAGCACTCAGAGCAATGGTCCAAGACTAACTAATCCATTTTGAGAGACTGACCTCAGAACTGATATTCAAAGCTCGGCAGTCTCTACTATCAGCGGACACTAGCATTATAACCCCGCCAGCAGTTTCTGCCCCCCCTACACTCACCACGCCGCCACCCACCTACTATTCTTCTCACCAACCCAGTTCTCCACCCTCAATGTCAAGTTTTTTTTCAGTTTTACGCAAAAGTGATGAGAAAAATCAATTGTGATGTGGGTCTCCCTTACTGTTTGTAATGTTGGTATAGTTTTGCACAGTACTAAGGAAGTTTCATACTCCCTGATAAGTATGGTGCTGTATGCAGCATAGTGTTTGTGACACACTCAGGCATCTCTCAATGGGGCCGGGCCCACTGAGTTTGCACTTTCAGCATGTGTTTGCACCCCTGAAATCTGGGCTGCAAACACCATAGCATATACCGCACCATACTTATCAGGGATTGGGTAACTTGGTAAATACTTTTAGCATTTTATAATATATATGTTTATTATATTTAAAATTACAATTTATGTTGTATACATTTTATAGGCCATGTTGGCCACAAAAACACAGAAAAACTCCCAAAAAAGTTTTTCTGTCTTTAAAATGAACACACAAAAAAATAAATCTAAAAAACTTTTAATAAAACAATCATTTTGTTTAAGTTTAAAAAACAATGTGGTGTGTGTTTTATCTTACAATAACGGAACTGCAGCACCTTCACGGTAGCCATGCAGGTCTCTGGTATAATGCGTCCCAAAGATTGAGCTGAGATGCGGGTCCCAAACTTGAGGTCTTCAAGGGAGCATCCCGTAGCCAGGTACCTCAAAGTCGCCACGAGCCTGTCCTCGGGCCGTGATGGCCATCCTAAACTTGGGTGTTCTGCTTCTGGGTGTAGGGGGTCACCAGACACAGCAATTCCTGGAATGTGGGCTCATCCATCCGCAGGAAGTTGCGGTAATCATCCGGGTTGTTCTCCCTCATCTCTGTCAGCAGGGGCATGTATGATCGGCTCTCCCTCTCCAGCCGCCAATCCTTTGTCCTCCTCCTATGCTGGGCTCTCTCCTTACTCAGCTTGACCACAGCATAGGACAGCAGAGCTCTATGACGCCAGGGATCCATCACCACAAAAGAGCAGGATAGAACACAGGAAATAGAGCTAGATAAAGCACTATGTAAAGCCAGGCAATACAAAGCTAAGCACAGTAGCTAGCAATGTGGAGCGTTCAGCAGGGTAAAAACCAAGCCTCACTAATCACAGAGCAAACAGGAACTGCAGAGACCTTAAAATTGCTGCTGCTAGTTATACCCCCAGTCAATCCCAGCAACCCCCTAGCGAAGTACAGCCCTCTATTTAAATTTAGACGCGATCTATCGCATGATCGCATGTTTTTATGTGTGGCACACGATCAATCGCATCACGATCCGTCGTATAGTGACGCGTATGGCCAGCTTAAGCTTGTTCCTCATTTGGTTTGTTCCTACCTGGCTGTAGTGACCACAGCCAGGTAACAATAGCCACTGAATGTAAAGAGGACATGGGTCTCAAGCGGCAGAGATCTTCCAAGGTGATCAGAGGTGCAGGGTTTAGTGTATAGCAAACCCTTGACTAGTTTCTCAGTTTATTTGGACGGTTTCTTCAGAAGGTAAATGCGGAGCTTACAATCAATCCTCTTAAATACTGACAACCACCAATCAGGCTTCCAGTGTTTCATTAAATATTAAGCTGATGTGCCGCCTCATTAGCCCTTATTCAGATACTATTAAGTCTTTATATATATAACCATACACATTACATAACATAGTTTAGCATCTTAGAACATATATCATCAGAAATTATGAATACAAACATATATTCTTTAAAAATCTGGCACCACTCAAAATTCCTTATTTTAATGTGTAAAATATATTATTTAAAAAATAATGGGCCAAATGTAATAGGGTGAGAGTTTAGAAAATGTGAAAGTTTTCTCAAACTTTTTAAACTCGGCCAATGTAATAGAGTCTGAGAACAGAGCAACAGAACAAACTCACATATTTTTCAGATTCAAAAGACTCTCATGATTTAAAATCTCATTCAGATGTTTTCCCATTTTGAAGATAAAACTTTACTGCTAAACTCTCACATTTTCTAAACTCTCACCCTATTTCATCTAACCCATCATCTCTTAACATATACCTGCTGTGGCTCTAACCACTAATGGTGGGTACACATCTGAAAGATATATCTGCAGATTGAGTGATCTGCAATATATCTTTAGATGATGGTTGTTCATACACACTGAATGGCCATCATCTACCCGGCAGCCGTGGGTTCCTCTGACAGGGAGGCGGGTTGGGGGCAGGGCCGCCCCCCTCCCAGCGGCTGGTGTTTTGTGTGTTCGGACAGTCTACACAATTCACGATAAACAGATATGTCTGCAGAAATATCTGTCCATCGGTTGTGCAGCACCGCCAATTCGATATGTCTGTGAACAACTCGGTTCACAAACATATCGTCTGTACACACTGGCCAATGTCCAGCAGATATCTTGGCTAATCAATTGATCGGCCAATATATCGGCCAGCGTGTACCCAGCATTAGTTGCACTGTTAGTATGTGTGGGATTCCAGGTTTGATCTCCATGCTTGAATCGTTCTAATTTTATTGTTTTTTCATATTTATATATATATATATATATATATATATACGGTAGTTAATTTTTGTTAATTCCAAATAAATGTATAATTCACACTAACAACACTAAATGAACAGCAAGATTCCAGTTAAATGTTAACGCCTCTTTCCATTGAAAGAATATATATCTGATGTAGATTCTATATTTACCAGAATATGTCTAACCACCTGAGCTGATTATATATTGAACTGCAGTCCAATCTAGAGAAGGACAACTAATATCAGTTTAGCCTTTATAGATAATGTTCAGGTTATATAACCACATAGATTGATTAGGCATAATTCCACCAGTATAAGTTAAATAAACGTACTAGAGACTTATGTCGTAAAATGTATTTTATGAACAAATTCCTTAAACACAAAGGTATAGACAGTTTACCAATGTTATTACATCAAGAAGATGAGTGAGCTCTACAAACTTTGAAGGCATTAAATCTAGAAGGAAATGTAAATAATGTAGATGAGAACTGTATAGAAATATTTGATCGAAAATAAAGCTGATGATAAGATCTTTAAAAGAAAATCTGAATTTTATCCAACAACATTTAAAGGTTCATTTGTCAAATCTTTCTATACTTCCACTTTGGAAGATTTGCGCACATTAAGTGATAATAAGATAAGATGATAATATGATAATCTTATTAATGATTGAGAGGACCACTTAAAGCACTGAAAATTATTACTCCATAATCATCAAAGCAGCAGATAAAGGGAAAGGAGCTGTTATCTAAGGTAAAGCAGACTATCTGTGTGAAGCATACAAACAACTTAATAATACCACATTTTATGTGAAATTGTCATCTACCCCCACTGAATTTTTTTACAGGAATTAAAACAACACCTTTATGAAGCTCTGATGGAGGGGGCAATCTCAATGGAAGAGTCATTGTATATTTAAATAACTATCCAGTTATCCAGACATATTACCACCTGCCAAAACTTCACAAGTCTCTTTCCTTAACTCCTGGTCATCCTATAATCTCTGGTGTGGTGTCCCTCACCACAAATGTATCTGTTTGTTTGTTTTTACAGGCACATGTAATTTAACTCCATTCTTACATTTAGAGACACCATGCAATATCTCCAATGGATTGATGGTGTGTAGTGGTGGAAGGGTTGAATATTTTTGACCAACATTTCCCAGCCACTACTTCCTATGCTTAGATGATAATTTGGACATTGTGAATTCATACTTGATACAATTATCTTTAATCTTTTGCACAATAACTTTTTATTCAAGTCAAAATTTCATTTACAGACACATGGTACCATAATGGGCACCAGGTTCGCCCCTACCTTTGCCAATTTGTACATGGGCCTTTTTGAAGTACAGTATGTTTGGGGAACTGATTATGGGGTGAACCTGGTGCACTACAGGCATACATTGATGACTTATTTATTATCTGGGATGGGGATTTGAATATTATTTTACGATTTATAGCACACCTTGACAATTCTTTTGGATTACTTTTCACCCACATCTTTCACCATTTTCAAATAAATTTTCTTGATATTACCCTTTCTGTCAGGGATAATCGAATATGCACTAAAACATATGAGTAGAATGTAGACTGTAATAGTTATATTAACTACTCTAGTTGTCATTTTAATAAATGAAAAAACAATATACCAAAGGGTCAATATTTATGATTAAAGCACAATTGGTTGGATGCTGTTGAATTATCTAAGCAGGCAAACAAACTTACAGGGGCATTTAAAGAGCACAGTTACCCAGAAGATCTCTTAGCTCAAGCAATAAAAGAAGTATATACAGTAGATAGAGGTGCCATGCTATCTTTGGATACATCTGAAGATATCTGAAAAAAAAACCTTTAGTGTTGACCTTTGTCTCTAAATTAAATGTGCGCTCTAACCAGATTGTTAAAATATTAGGAAGAACTATTCATTATTAAAGATGGATAGGCTTTTGGCCCCATTTGAAAGAGCGACCTATGATTGTATTCCTTAAAGCCAAACATTTGTAGAACCATCTATTACCTAGCTTCTTTGTATTTCAATCTGCAACACGTCAAACAGGTACTAGGACCTCCAGCTGGCTTACAGTAACACCCACTTCTTGTTAAAAATGTGGAAAAGGTTATTGTATAACCTGCAGATTTGTTTAAAATAAAAGCACCCATTTTAACTCTCCCTATTTGGGCACATTTAAAATGCAGATCTGTGTTTATCTTATTATGTGTAATTGTGGTAAACAATATATTTCAAACCAAGAAAGGCCACTGAAACAAATTTTATATTTCTTTCCTCAGTTGCACCACAGAAAAAGGCTCCTGCTAAAAGGAGAATATCCACAAACAGGCGATGATGATGGATGTGAGTACTAAACAAATCAAAGATAAGTACAATCAGCCCATGGGTCAGTGGATTAATTAGTGCTAATGGGCTTCTTCTATGTTAATATTCCCCAGATGATGATTTACAGTAAAGTTGCACATTGAACTTGCCAGCCTGAAATGAGTATATCGTTCTGATTTTTTTTTTTTACTAGTTCTGTGCGAGTTTATAACACCAGCCTATTAAATCCGGCGAGTTGTATGTTTTTAATTGGAAACATCTGGATGCCGTGTTTGGGCGATGTCTATTAAATATGACGAGTTGAAACTCACATGTTTCTAACCGTAAAGTTGCAAATTTTTCAACCTTGGACACTATTACATTTTGCCCATGGTAGCTATAAAATAGGTACCCCCTTTTCATGTAATAATATTTTGGAGGTGTGGCAATAGCCCCATTCATTTTACAAAATTGTCAGACTGAAAAAGGAGGTTATTATGGGATATGTGGCCATTATGCTGATTATATGTTGATCTTCAGTCCAATCTAGAGAAGGACAAATAATATCAGTTTAACCTTTATAGATAATTTTCAGGTTATATAACCACATATGTTGTTTAGGCATAATTACACCAGGGTATGTTGTCCTTTCCAAACTTTAGATCTATTTTTACAACTCAATAGGTATCTATTACTGTGGCTCAACAAGTAGAGCCATAGTACATAAATCCAAAGGTGAATGGTTCAAGATCCATCAGTGTCTAGGTATTTTATAATTTTATTTCATATTATCATTATTCTTTGTTCTTAGGGTTCGATTCAGACCCACTCGCTAGATGTGTTCGCATGCACCTAGCGTATGCAAATTCTGCAAAGGCAGGAGATCGCACGGCAAGGCATTAGCATGCCCACTATGTCTTGGCGTGTAATCACGGTGTGTATGCAGACGCCCACTAGCATGTGTTAAGACGCCCACTAATGCACATCATCTCCAGGAAGTGTATGCACCCATCGGTAACATCGAGTAGCATCGTATGCGATCACAGCACTGGTGGTTGACCATACCCTACCGCAAGCACTGCGAATGCTTCAGTGTGAAAATCAATCAAGAGACATGTACTATGACGCTCTGTAATAATTATGCATGCCTCTGAAATGGCGTTGAGACTCTCAGACACGCCTGCATTTGCATCACCACTGCCCCGTTTCCATCGACCAACCCGTTAGCACGAACAAATGGCTTGTCCCCAATATATCACTTCTGAGGTATGTCGCAGATCACAGGCAGGTGTATTTATTTCACAAGTTTTTACAGGAGAGTTTTTCCATCTCATGGGAGTTTAGAAACTCTCTGCTTGGTAAATTCCCTAATCCTATCGTCACCAGTGAAAAAGTCCTTGAGTTTTGCCGATGGTGAATTGAGGAGAGTTTGCTAACTCTCCAGTATTTTCCCGTAGCAAAGGAGATCTCTCTCCCGAGTTTGACATTAGTGAATTTGAGAGAGGGAAAAAATTACCAAACTCTCCCGAGTTTGCAAACTCTCCCAAACTCAAACTTTAGTAAATTTACCCCTTACACTGAAGTGATCTCCTCCTTTGGTTCTGGAAACTACCCATATCCCCGGGAGCTTCTCACATCAAGCCTATTTTGGATACAAACGAACAACGGCTGCTGGCCATTCAGGCACTGACACAGACGCAGGGTGTCAGCCAATTAAATCCGGGAGCCTCAAACGGAGACTGTGAAATAAGAAGCCGACCAAGGCTTGGGAGAGCCACAGGACCAGACGGCTATTATTCCACGGCACCTTCAATTATCTTTGTACTCCGCTGGCATCTACATCAATTTCACTGTGCCGTGTATGCAGCTTGTCACAGATACTTTATTCTCAAAGCATCATTCTGCAGTATATATTGGATTTGACATTTCCAAAATTTCCTTTTAGGTGAGTTCTCATACTAACGGGAATTTGTTTTCTATTTCCATATACCATCTGGATAGACATACCTCAGAAGTGATATATTGGGGAGATTATTGATACCATTCTGTCAGTATAAGCAGCTTGTCCTTTTGAACTATTTTGTTACAGACTATTGTATTGCAACATTAGATTCTATTTGTTTTATTGCACATTGTGTTGTAATAAATTGTCTATATCTGTCTATCAGCGCTACCATTTCTTTTATATCAGTACTTGTTTTAGTGGGCTGCAGTCCCCACTTAGTGTAGAAGCTCATTAGACATTTTCAGCTCTCACATAGATTACATTGCGCACCTGTCTCTATTTTATCTATTAATAATTGTAAACTGCTGATTAATGCTAAATTCATGTTTTTTAAAGAGCTATGAAAGTTTATGAGAAATGTCTTTATTGCATAATGAGCTGAGAAAGTCTCTGAGAAATGTCTCTGTTGCACAAAGAGCTGTGAAACGGCAGGAAATGAAACTTGTGACGGAGACTTGTGAGAAGAGGAGTCTCTGCTTACCGCAAATAACCACATGCCTCTAACACAGTCACCAGCAGAGGCACCTGCTGAGCAGAGAAATGTATAACAGCACAAGTGGTTTTCTGTGCTTACTATCCGGGTAAGCAACAACTGCTAGGCATCATCCACTGGCCAATACAATGCCCATCCAGCATTTAGAAACCTGGTATAAGCTCTACAGGGCACCAGATCAAATATTTCACTAACTAAACATTAAAATGACAGTACAGTTTATAGAAGAGGCTGAGCTTTTGCTTTCTCTAGCACCTTGGTTGTGGACAGTGTAAATCCACCGGTGGTTCCAAACACTCCACCATCGGAGCATCATGGTGTTCATCATTGACCCTTGCACCACCCAGAGGCTGGAGCAGGGTCTACTTTTGAAATTGCTCTAAACATGGCCCTGTGGCTGCGGCTCAGCTTTTGGGAAGACGCCCCCTTGCCACTGCCACTCGCAACGCACGTCATCTCTGGAAAAAATATGATTAATCGGGACCATCGTGAGCCATAGGAGCTGCTCGCAGCCATTGGGCTTGCCTTTCCCCGCCGCAAGTACTGCGATCAGTGCAGGCTGAAATACATGCAGGTGACGTGTACAATGACGCTACTTTGCTAATTATCCACGCCCTTTAAACTGCGTTTTTGCAAGCAGACATGCCTGCGTTCGTAACATCACTCCCCCATTCACATGCACCTTTCCCTGTTACCACCCACAAACGGCACTATCTGTCACTCAAAGCAGTGACCTGATAGTGGCTTACGAGCTACCAAAATCAGATTGCAACGAATGGCTTGCGCACACACACTGCAAATTATACGCATGCGCAGATGGGCGCAAATCGCTCACAACGATCAATCGCGCCTTAGCGAGCGGGTCTGAATCAGGTCCATGGTGAGGAATGGGCCTATTTATGAAGAGCTGTACTGCTATTAGAAATTGGTATTAATTGGTGATTGGACTCTTCATTGCATCGCACTATACATCAAAGGGGCTTGCTGGTGTAAGATAGCTGGCAAAATCTTTGTAGCCAGTACTTAGCCTTTTATTGAAACAAGAAATCTTACCCTGATGACTAATAACGAGTCTAATCAAATTGTGAATGCATTCCTATCGACCTGGCAGCACAAACAGACCTCAAAGACTTTGGAAGTTATCACCATAAGGAGATATGTGGCCCTCACATTAATGGCAGTGACCAGTGCAAGTCATACCTGCCGACTTTCTGGCTGCTCCTTCCGGGAGGGAGCAGCCAGATTGGCAGGACAGGGGGGCCTGGCTGGGACAAGGGGGAGCGGCCGGGCAGGTGATGGGCACTTGTGGGCGTGGCGGGGCCACACGATCACATCAATTTGGCCCTGCCCCCGCTACACAATGGTGGTAATATAGGCATTGTGAAGAAGGGGGTGTGAATCACGTCACCGCACCCCCCCTGCTGCGGGGGTTGCTAAGGTAATTGCGGCAGAGGATAGAAGGGGTGGGCAGCAGCCGGGAGGATTGCCTGTCTTCCCAAGAGGTCCGGAGCGGCACCCGATTTTCGGGAGGCTCCCAACCAAATCGGGAGGCTAGGCAAGTATGGTGCAAGTGGAGATTTTACCTGTGTTTTCATTTCTCCATTTTAAATCAGTGGTAATCTTTTCTTGCGTTCTTTAGTTCTGTAGTTATAGTTCTGTATCTACATGAGTACATTTTTGGCGCTGTTTGTAAGTACATACGAAGTAATGGCAGCCGCTAAAATTCGTGAGTGTGTAAACCATCCTAATAACTTTTGTTATGTATGTGGTAAGTTCACAACTAAAGTCAAAGTATGCCTATTAACACCTTGATAAAGAAGGCCTATAAAATGTACTGTAACTGTGCTCTTGGTCACCAGGGTAAAATCTGGGTACCTCATATTTCTTGCATATCCTGCTCAACTAATCTGACAGAATGATTGAAAGGAAATCGCCGTATGATGCCGTTCGCTGTCCCAATGGTATGGCATGAGCCTAAGGACCACTGTACTAACTGTTATTTTTGTCTAACTAGTATTGCTGGGCATTCCAGTATAATTACTGTAAGCACACTATCAAATATCCCAAAGTGTCTTCAGCGCTAAAACCTGTGCCTCATGGAGAAGGGCTGCCTGTTCCTGTACCTCGTGTGTGTACCAGTGAATCGTGGATACCCGAGGAAAGTGAGTCAGAAGACTCAGAAATTACGAGGAGTATCACCCCAAACCTCAAAACAAATTAATTCACAGCATAGATCAGGAAGAATTAAATTATTTGGTTCATGACTGTCAAAACAACAACTGGGTCCTACAGTAAAGCATCCTGAGACCATTCATGTGTGGGGTTGCTTCTCAGCCAAGGGAGTTGGCTCACTCATAATTTTGCCTAAGAACACAGCCATGAATAATGAATGGTACCAAAACATCCTCCTTGAGTAACTTCTCCCAACCATCCAAGAACAGTTTGGTGATGAACAATGCCTTTTCCAGCATGACGGAGCACCTTGCCATAAGGAAAAAGTATAACTAAGTGGCTCGGGAAACAAAACATCGAAATTTTGAGTCTGTGGCCAGGAAACTCACCAGATCTTAATCTCATTGAGAACTTGTGGTCAATCTTCAAGAGGCGGGTGGACAAACAAAAACCCACAATTTCTGACAAACTCCAAGTATTGATTAAGCAAGAATGGGCGGCCATCAGTCCGTATGTGGCCCAGAAGGTGATTGGCAACATGCCAGGACAAATTGCAGAGGTCTTGAAAAAGAGGGGTCAACACTGCAAATATTGACACTGTGCATAAACTTAATGTAATTGTCAATAAAAGCCTTTGACACTTATGAAATGCTTGTAATGTTACTTCAGTATAACATAGTAACATCTGACAAGAAGGTCTAAAAACACTGAAGCAGCACACTTTGTGAAAACCAATATTTCATTGAGAATGTCATTCTCAAAACTTTTGGCCATGGCTGTATATTGCTGGAGAGAAAAACATCAAGTGCTCCCCATATTCTGTGTGCGACTGCACCTGTATCTGCATGCGAAATGCTACATTAGTGTCACAGCCGCTGACACTGTACTGTAGTATTTTGAATGCAGATAAAGGCGCAGTCGCACACAGAACAGAGGCATACCACATATCATTTTAATCAACATAAGCAGCTTGTGCGTCCTATTCGTATCACTTTGTAAACAAGGCATCTTAAGGGAAAAAAATTGCATGAAAAGATACTCGGTGCTACCAAGTCGCACGGCGCTCATGCGTTATGTGTAGCGCAACTTGGAGCGCGCAGAGGATAACTGTAATTGAACACGTGTACGTAGTATACACAGTACAGCAGACCAATCTGAGTTCTCAGTCTTACTTTGACAAAGCATCCCTGACGGCAGATAATTTCTGCAGGCACTGAGCAACACCATGGATCTCATTCACTCCCACTGCAGAAGCTCCATCTCATCCTGTCCCTCTACAAACACCTCCTTTACACTGACTGCGGCCACACGCACCAGGACATCTCTAACCAACGCTTCCATAATTCTAGCGAGTTCTTCACAGCTGGCCACCTCGGTCCGTGATGTATAATCACCGCAACTGGCTGCATAACGTGGCAACACAGGAGGCAGGCGGTGGGTGGAACAGAGGAGGCAGTTTGCGGTGCTCACAATCAGAAGGTGTGGGGAAAAATATGTTTTTCCAGGCAGTGCCCATTTGGGATACTGGGATAACCTGTACTCTGGACAGGACTGGGCACACCCTCTGGAGCTAGATTACCCTAGGCAAGTGCCTAGGTCGCCTATGTCTAGGGCTGGACCTGACTAGGAGAAAACAGTGCTTCAAGTCACATGAATTTATGTCAGGCAGTGCCCCAGTGATGTCACTGGTTCCTACCAAATTGACAGGCTACATACTGCTTGGCCAACAAAATTAATGTCTCCACTGTGGATGAATTCACGACCCAGTGCCCTGAAAAGCAGCCAATTACTGCAGCGATTAAGTGTTGTCACACTGTCGCCTGTGTGCCTTATTAGCTGCCAGACCTTTCCCCATTCTTTAAAGCTCTAAATGTCATGCTCCAGACCCAAAAAAACACCTTTTTACCTCTCCGGTGTCTGTCCAGGCTAGAAAAGAGGTTCCGCTCATGCTGCACATCTCTCTCGGCTGGTACTGAGGGCCATTTGTGCTGCTCCTGCCCAGTCTGCTCAGTGTCCTGTCACTGAGCGTAGTGATGGTTCCCCGCAGCTCCTTGCTCTCAGCATGTTTCCTCAGCCAGATGGTACGCAAGCTGCCCGCCAGAGTTCCCTGCAAAACAACAGTATGGGCGCAGCCATGTTGGACTCTGTCACCTGATGCTCTCCCTCCACTCAGAGCGCTGTTCCCAGACCAGCTGATCGCAGCATTCAATCCCTGGGGATCCACCCCTATAAATTCCTCCTGTTGCCAGTACAACGCCGCTTCTGCTGAAGTTACAGCTCTGTGCTGAGCTCCCAGGTACTCAGTATCTGGATGGTTTCAGTCCGTTACACTCCAGTTCCAAGTCTGGTAATCTAGTCTCCAATTCCATCTCACACTGCAGTCTGGTTTTACTACAGAGACTCAAACCGATCCAGTTCTTCAATTCATCAACTTCAGTCTCAAATAGATCCATTTCTTCAATTCATCAACATCGGTCTCAAACCGACCCAGATCTTCAATTCAGAATCACCGGCCTCAAACCGGCTCTACTTAGTAATCCATCTTCATCAGTCCCAATCCGATTCTGCTCATATTTCCAGTATCATCATCTCCAGTTCTCAGTCCAACCTGCTGTTTAATAAAGACATTTACATTAATGTCCTCGCCTTCGGGCCTATCATCCTCTATAGTTCATCTACCTTCTCAAAGTAATGAGAAGGTCCTGGCTCAAGTGACCCAGCTTCATCCATGCCTCCCAAGTCTCCTCTTCAGCCTCCCATGCCTGTTCTGATCAATTCTAAGCCTCAGGCGTGACAGTTTGTAGTGACACTATGGATCCAGCCGAGAAACAGGCACAAGCTGCTGGGTTTACACATGATCTTGTTGCTCGCCTAGAACACCAAGAGGCGTCACAGGGTCAGGTGGTTCAGTTCCTCCAAGAAATGACTAACCGGCTGGATAACATCCAATCCACTCTTAGAGGCTCAGGAGCTGCCGCTTCATCCACTCTGATTTCTCCGGTTTCAGTTTCCTCAGCGGCACCTCGTCTGCACATTTCTACTCCTGCAAAATTTGATGGAACCCCAAATATTGCAGGGGTTTCCTGAATCAATGCAAATACAGTTTGAGCTCCAACCCAGCAATATTCCTACAGCCGTACCTGTGTGGCATATTTCATCTCCCTATTATAGACTGGGCTTCACCCTTATGGGAAAGATCGGAACCCATCATATCACAAATAATTCATCCCAGCATTCTGCCGAATCTTCGACAAACTTGGGAGAGTGTCATCTGCATCTGCGGACCTTCTACATCTGCGCCAGTGTCCAAATTTTGTAGGCCAGTATCTGGTGCAGTTTTGAATACTAGCATCAGAACTCTTTTGGAATGACTGAGCATTTTATGAAGCCTTTTAGAATGGTTTATCAGAAAAAATGAAAGATGTTCTTGTTACCTGTTATCTTTTGGGCAAGTTAGAGGACTTGATCTCTCTGTGCACCAAGGTGGACTTACGCTTTGAAGAACGAGCTATTGAGAGGGAGATTTGTTCATCCTAAGCCTCAGATGACAGCCTTGCCTCAGTCAGTTTCTCCTCCTAAAGAGGAACCGATGTGGATCAACCGTTCTTACCTATCATATGAAGAACGCCAAAGACGACAGTCAAAGAATCTCTGTCTATAGTGTGCTGCTCCTTCTCATGAGCTCAATAATTGTCCCAAGTGTCAAGGAAACTCCCGCTCCTAACTTGGCAGGAGAGGCTAAGTTAGGAGTAATTAATTCCTATCCAAAGAAAAACTATTACATTCTCTGAATTTTCTCTTCAAGTGGACAAGCGCTACAAGCAAGTCTCTGCTCTGTTGGATTCAGACGCAGCTGGCAACTTCGTCACATCTGAATTGGTCCACTGATGGGCATTATCAACCGAGTCTCTGCTTCATCCTATCTACATCACAGTGGTTGATGGAAGCCACATCCTAGGGGGTACAATTACCCTTCAGACTCAACCTCTGCGAGTCAAGATTGGTGCTCTGCACTCTGAACTTTTAAGTTTTCTTGTCATACCCAGGGCCTCGCATTCCATAGTTCTGGGCTTACCCTGGCTCTGTCTGCATAAATCCTCAAATTGACTGAAGAACCTCACAAATTACCACCTGCTTCGGTTCTTGCCTTCAAAATGTTCTTCCAGTATGCTCTGCAGTACCATCTCATCCGGATACCCCTCCTCATCATTCTCAAGAATTTACTGATGTCTTCAGGAAAGCTGGTGCTGATGTACTTCCTCCTCACAGTGAATGGGATTGTCCAATTATATTAATCCCTGGGAAATCACCTCCCAGAGGCTGAATTTATCTGCTATTGCTGAACATGACTGACTATATTCAAGAGAATTTGGAAAAAGGGTTCATCCGCCCTTCCACCTCTCCTGTTCATGCAGGCTTTTTTCATAAAAAAAAAGGATGGTTTGTGCCCCTGCATCGACTACAGGCGTTTGAATTACATCACCATTAAAAACTGCTATACTCTCCCTCTGATCACAGAGATTTTTGACCGAGTCAGTGGAGCCACCATCTTCACCAAATTGGACTTGTGAGCAGTACATCTCATATGAATTCAAGAAGGAGCCACATTGAAGACCGCATGTAACATTTGCGACGGTCACTATGAGTAACTCGTTATGCCCTTCGGTCTCAGCAATGCTCCCGCAGTATTCCATCACATCAATGAGATCTTCCGCAATCTGTTGTACATGTTGTTGTCTATCTTGACAATATTCTCATACTCACCAATGATCTGGAGGAACATCGCCGTCAAGTAAAGAAGGTTCTGACATGTCTCCGTTCCAATCACTTTTAATGCAAATTGGAGAAGTGTATCTTCAAAGTCAAGTCTATTCCCTTTCTGGGAAATAACATTTAAGGTTCTGGTCTCAAAAATAGATCCAGAAAAGCTTGAAGCACTTCAGGAATGGCCACTTCCTAATACTCACTTCCTTGGGTTTGCAAACTACTATTGTAAATTCATAAAGAACTTTTCTACCATCATTGCACCTATTACCGCTCTCATTCATTTCAGCTCCTGTTCTTTGTCAACCTGATGTCACACAGCCATTTATCTTGGAAGTAGACACTTCTTCCATAGGAGTCAGAGCTGTGCTCTCCCAACATCGTTCTTAAACCAATCCAGTTCTTCAATTCATCAACATCGTTCTCAAATGGATCCAGTTCTTCAATTCACCAACATCGGTCTCAAACCGACCCAACTCTTCAATTCAGCACCACGGGCCTCATACCGGCTCTACTCAGTAATCCAGCATCATCGATCCCAATCAGATTCTGCTCATCTTTCTAGTATCCCCAGTTCTCATTTCAACTTGCTGCTGTATAAAGACATTTACATTACTGTCCTTGCCTTCGGGCCCATCATCCTCTAGAGTTCATCTACCTCCTCACGGTAATACATGAGAAGGTCCTGGCTCAAGTCAGCCAGCTTTATCCACGCCTCCCAAGTCTCCTCCTCAGCCTCCCACACCTGTTCCGACTAATTCCAAACTTCAGGCATGACACTAAAGATGTGTCATTGCTGACTGCTCGTTTTTTTTCACTATCACACTCTGAGCCTGATTCAGAGATCGACACAAATGCCATCGCTATCGCGATCCCGTACAAAGCAGCTGGGCGAAGATATGCAAATGTCGCAGCTGCTGGAATTTGTATTGAAAAGCCCACCGGCAGCACTGCAGACAAATTGTCCCTACCTTTCAAAAATTGGGGGAATAAATCCTTACTACAAGTGGTGTCTCAGAACCATCGTAGCAAATACACAGTGTGACTTATATGCATGCACAGTAGAAAAAAATATTGTCCATTTGGGAAAACATCGGCATCGAGATCGCCTCTGGATCAGGCCCTCTGTTCATCCGACTTTTGAGCTAAACCTTAAAACACTGGTTGGTTATCGTGAAGGGAGTGATTGTTGTGTTAACTGCATTACCCCCATTCAATTTGAAATGTAGCTTTATGCTGTGAACCTGAAAATAAAAACAACCGAGGACATCTCTGTCCAACAAGTCTACACGTTTTTAGTCCGCAAAAGTCCTCCATTTTTTAGATAAGTTTATTGCTGCTGTTCATAACAATAAGTTGTATTTTGCTAGGGAAGGTTTAACAGGATTACTCTTATCTTAGATAAATATGAATGTAAGGTAATTTACCAGCCTATGTACAAAGAGAGTACATACATGTGTTCAAAAGTAAACATTAACTTTAAGCAACTTATTTGCTGTGTTAATATACTGAAACCTTTAAAAAAAAATGACAATGACAGGAGGAATTCTGCAGTTACTTAAAGAGGTCCCAGGGAGGCTCCGAGCAGGGTGGTGGGCCTGAATCCGGAGGGATCCAGGTACCTTCCACCAGTGCGGGGCCTGATCATCTCCAAAGTGTTGGCGGGCCTGAATCAATTGCTCTGCAAAACTTTTTTTTTACAATAACTCGTTTTTATATTAAAGTATTAATAAAAAACAAATATATTATCAATTTTAACCTGCCTGATAGACAGCGCTCCATTTGTCTTGTGTCTGTTGAATTTTGAGGGTCAGCTCCTCTTTTATGGTAGCAGCAGTTTTTCAGCAGTATATTATTGATTTAATTTATTCATTGTGACATAACTGTGTCTGACATCCATCAGCGCCCTCTGTTTTCCTTCCTTTTTTGTACTTTCATATTCCGTAGGCATCTACGGGGCATCTCCGATGTATCCATTCTGAGATGCCCCAGCCATGTAATTGTTAGCAGTCGCCGAGCAGCGTGAACTGGACAAGGTATTACTAACACCCCTTTTACACCAAACAAATAACCCAGGTTATTGCCAGGTCGATCCGGGCTGAGGCTCTGTGTGAACGGCTCCCAACAAAAAAAACCTGGGTCGATTTACTGGGCAATCTTACTCGGGTTGAGAGCAGGGTTGAAAACGGGTTGTTCCCGGGTCATGAGGCAGTGTAAACGGGTGCTACCCTGCTTATTTGACCCGGCTAGCTCTGGAAGATGCTGATTGGAGCTTCAGGAGCACTGGTAGATGATGTAATTTGTCAGTGCCCTGCATAGAGACTCACATGAAGCCATCGCTTGCCTGCCTAACCTCCTGCACCATAGCAGCCTGACCAGCAGCCAGAAAAGAAGGCAGGCACACAGCCTGCCATAGCCAGAACTGCAGTCTGCACCACAGCCTGACCAGCAGCCACAAACGCAGGCTGATACACAGCCTGTCACAGCCAGAACTGCAGCCTGACCATCAGCCACAAACGCAGGCTGATACACAGCCTGCCATAGCCAGAACTGCAGCCTGCACCACAGCCTGACCAGCAGCCACAAACGCAGGATGATACACAGCCTGCCACAGCCAGTACTGCAGCCTGACCATCAGCCACAAACGCAGGCTGATACACAGCCTGCCACAGCCAGAACAGCAACCTGTAGCAATGCTGTAAGCAGTCCCCACCCCTCTCTTTTGCTGCCTTTTGTGACCATCTTTGTCAGACCTTAAAGCAGACCATTTTTTAATGACTTCTATAGAAAAAAGCAGGGATTACCCGGGTTCAGTGTAAACGGGGCAAACCCGGGAATAACCCGGCTCGAGTTGCAGTGTAAACGGGGTCTGAAGCCGAGTTCGACCCGGGATTGACCAGTGTTCAAATTCCAGGGTCGGACCCGTGATTTTGGTGTAAAAGGGGTATTATAGACAGCAATTTGTTACGATGGGAGAGTTCAGAATCTTACATTTTAATATTACATGCACTTATTGAATAATACAGTTTTGAATGGATACAATATTCCACAATCATAACAATGTTATATTAAAATGGTAACATGGACTTGAAATAAACACATACAGCTGAATCATATTCCCGTATGGCCCAATGTTGATAAACTGTAGGGTGTAATTAGATTTAGTTTAAGATTGAGCAGTAGCTGCGGTAACTCATGTGGTAGCACTGATTTGTGATTCTAACAAGGATGTGATATCAAGAATCCTTATAAAAACACTGTCCCATTTAAATATAAGAATATACTCTATATATCTGAAATATATCCACGTGTGGCCCGAGACGGAGAGCCCATAGAGTGCAGTTATAATTAAACTGAGGTTGAACTTTACTGTAGAAGTTACGACTTATGTTGTAATACTTACCTTTACGGACTAACCAAGAGTCATTGACTATCTTGTATACCATATATGTTTGATCCAGCTTATTAGAAGAACACGGTGATGATTAGCAGCTATAAATGATACTAATTATGTCCGGCATATAGAGAATAATTATAGCTCATTGCCATGTATGATAACACACCTTTATGTGTAACAAACATAGATAGGAGCACTGAGTCAATATTATCCTGTAATGATGGTCATTTTTCCTTAGTATGAAGAACTAATATAGTGCGGGTACCTTGCCAGTTCATACATACACAATCTTAACAGAATTAGGCCCGTATTCAATTTGAGGCGAAAAGTACAGACTTTTCGCCTCCTTCGTCTGTTTTCCAGGCGGAAAAGTATCGGGCGCGTGCCCGTTTATCCCCGTATTCAAGTACTATATACATGAAAATGGGACCCAGCAAAACTAGAAGCGGCGAAAAAACCTGGGAATTTTCAGGAAATCATCCTGGTACCCCCCTAAAGATATCCAGACATGGGGGGTCACTATGGGTACCTCCGTTTTTGCCTGCTGAAGGAAGTCGGGTTTTTAAGTACCCGCGCAGGTACATAAATGCGGCTTGAAGAAGGTGATGAAGAAGAGCATTTAGCAATTTTTTGGGGGAAAAATAACTATGGCCATCAAATTTGGGGTACATGAAAATGGGTGTAAGCATATTTTTAAGTCCCTAACATGATTTTAAAAAATTCTTCTAAAATTCACCTGCCGCTACTACCGGCAATGAAGAAAACACCTGTCGCATACTTTGGAACCCCTCTGGATTGAATTTAGGTATTTTAGAAGTGTGTTACCTATTTTTTTTTTATTACCCCAAAATGTAAGATATTTTTATTGGGTGTCCCGATTTTTTTTTTTTACTTTTTTAACACACATTGTTTCTAGGGGGCATTCCCAGGGGTGCAGGCTATTTTTTTAAGACTGCACCCCTAAACCCCAATTCTGTACTTTTTTTCGCCAGCTAAAGACTGGAGAAAAGTTATCCCTGTGTTTTTACAAAGACTTTTCGCACTTGCGAAAAGTCTTTGTAATTGAATACAGGGATAATTACAATAGGCGAAAATGACGTCATTGGCGATAAATTATTGCCGATAACGGGTTTTCGCCTGTAATTGAATACGGCCCTTAATATGGGAGGAGTATATATCTGACATCCTCCTAATTGGTGCTACTATGTTGGAGGCATTGCAAATCAACCATATCGAGTATCATATAACTATGACCCGGATCCATATATGATATTGAGGTTGATATCTAATTAAGGGCATAGTGAATTTTACAAGAGTCGAGGTGGGGTTTAGTTGGTTTACTCTCCCTAATTAATCTTCTGTTATACCCAATCTTGTCTGTATCTTGAATTAAATAAGACCACTGTGGTTATGAGACATGTTTGGAAAGTGAAAGGATATGAATTTGTGACCTAGGTACTTGTTATATGATCACTGGTGAATATCTATCAGTGATTAATCTCATTTGCATGAAATTAATGGTTTAAAACAATTAATTATGGATATATTTTATAATATAATAAGCATAAAAGACATGGGAGACAATAATTACCCTGATACATTATTAATTAATTTACAGAAATAGATATTACAGGGTTAATGCCACAATAAGGAAATAAAAGATTATTCTAAACAACTAGATTCTACAGTCACAATTTTACATCACGTTATTTCGTGTCCGTTTGGACAACAGTTATCACGATTTCTATTTCGCCTTTATTTAATAAGATAATAAAAGTTACGTTTTAACATGAAAGTTATTGCCAGAATCTTGTAGAAGAACGTGGAATGATAATAATTATATAATCTAAGTGTGCCCAATATAAGAATACAGTTTTAATAAACATGGGTGGGGGGGTACTAATTACCCAGGCTCGGGCTTGCTGGAGGGACCCGGGTCCAACGCCGCCCCCCTCTTCCGTCAGCTGAGCAGCCCAGCACGCTGCTGTGTGCTGGGCTGCATAGGGAGCAGTGGTGTAACTAGGGTATTTGGAGCCCAGGGCAAATTTGAAAAGGGAGCCCCGACCCCCCCCATGTGCGCGCGCCGAAGGAGCGCGGGAAAAAATGGGCGTGTTCACTTAAAAATGGGGCGTGTCAACATGACACACCCCTTTATTTTCAAACTGAACATTCCTATCCATATGCACCTTAACCCCAGTAGTACCCCTTATACAGTACCCCCAGTATGCAGTTGTGGTCCCTCTCATGCAGGCCCATAGTAGTGCCCCTTATACAGTATCCCCAGTAGTGGTCCCTCTTATACAGCCCCCAATTAGTTCCCCTTACTCAGTACCCCCAGTAGTGGCCCCCCCAAATGCAGTGCCCCACATAGTGTTCCCCCTTATGCAGTGCCCCCAGTAGCAGTCCCCACAATGCAGTGCACCCAGTAGCGGTATCCCCTTATGCAGTGCCCTTTATATGGTGCCCCCAGTAGTAGTCCCCCCCTATGCAGTGCCCTTTTATATAGTGCCCCCAGCAGTAGTCCCCCCCATGCAGTTTTCCCAGTAGTGGTCCCCTTATGCAGGCACCCTGTAGTGATCCCCCCCTGTAGTGGTCCCCGCAGTGCCCCTAGCAGTAAGTCCCTTATATAGTGCCCCCAGCAGTAGTGTCCCCCCTCCCATGCAGTGCCCCCAGTAGTGGTCCCCCTGATGCAGGCTCCCAGTAGTGACCCCCCCTATCCAGTGGTCCCTGTAGTGGCCCTTCCTATTATTGCCCCCAGTAGTGGTCCCCCGAGTGCAGAGCCTCTAGTAATAGGCCCCTTTTAGAATGCCCCCAGTGGTAGTCCCCCCCCCAAGTAGTAGTCCCCAGTAGAGTAGCCCCCCCCCAGTAGAGGTCCTCCCAATGGCACCCCCAGTAGTAGCCACACCTCCCCCAGTAGAGATCCCCCCATTAGTAGCCAACCCCTCCCCCGTTGTGCAGATAGGTTTAAAAATAAATAAATATATATAAAAATATACTTACCTGATTCCACGCTGCTCCTGCTCCTGTCCGCGATGCCGCTCCCGCCCGCCAGTCTGCCCGGGCTGGCGCGCTCAGCATTATGGGACTGACGTCATGACGTCATGACGTCAGTCCCATTACCCACTGCAGGAGCCGGACGGAAGTCCGGCTCTTGCAGTGGGTGCTGCAGCAGTCAATGAGAGTCTATCTGACTCTCATTGGCTGCTGTTTAACACACGCATCGCCGCCAGCGCTGGCGGCGATGTGTGTGTAATGCACAGCCTGAGCCCGCCTCCTGGCGCTATTGGGCAAGCGCTCAGGGGGAGGGAACGGGCTCAGGCGTGCAGCACAGGACCGGCGCTGGAAGCCTAGCGCCTGTCCTGTGTAAATGTGTAGCGCTGACCGCACTCATTGCGGTCGGCGCTACACTGGCTAACTAGGGCGGGCCGGTACCGTGGCCGGCGGCGCCCCCCCGCGCCGCCGGTCCAACGGCGCCCAGGGCACGCACCCCGCCCGACCCCCCCTAGTTACGCCACTGATAGGGAGACTGCTTGTTGCTATAGCAGCAGTCTCCTCTGCCTGTGGGGGGGCAGCGATCATTCTGATCTCGTCCCCCCTGGATATGTACTGGGCTGAGGGGCTCACAGTGCCCCCCACCCCAGCGTGCAATATTTTTTCTTTCTTTTTTTATTAAGGGGGCATGGCCGCACCTCCCACGATTAGTCCACACACCCCTTCACCTGGGGCCGGCCCAGCTCTTTGCAGCCCTGCTAATAAATGCCACATTATTTTGTGTTTTACATGGGAGTTCTACAAAACCAGATTTATACGGTATTAGGGGTTCAGCAGTGAGTTACGGTAAAAGGCAAAACAGGATAACTGTTTAGTACACTATACTTTATTTTATTATTGTTATTATTTATAATGTACATCTCCTGCATATTACTATAGATGCAAAACATAAAGGGAAAATTCAATTAGCAGCTAGGCAGCAATGTGCCATTCCTGCGAGCATCATCGCTAGTAATTCCTCACACCCCATGTGCACAGGCCAACATCGCCCCAAAGAAAGATATGAAAGAGTATAAAAGGTACCAGCAGCCCTTTTTTGAGAGGTGTAGCATCATTTTAACCCATCAGCCTTTATATTAGTTAACAATTTCAAGTCTGCCCCCTTTCACATGACCTGTTGCACTAGAGAGTGCTGACCTCTGTCTCCTCTTATCTTCGCTTTAATGATGGAACATCTGATTACTACATTCAAACAAAATCCAGGCATCGAAGCAATAAACATTCGCCCTGGAGATAATAAAATCTTACAGACTTCTATGGGAGGCAGACATGGTGGCATTTTTAACAGTCAGGGGCTGGCTGGCAACTTTTAGACTGGGGGGCAAATGCATGCAGGCGGCCCTGGCAGAGGAGTAGCGTGTGTGTCCGAAGAATATGCGTGCTACGGCACCCCCCCCTCTAGTGTTCCAGGGAGGAGGCGGGTCCATATGGTATTAATGTAAGGTAAAAATAAAGATTAGGGCAGCCCCCTGTCGTAGTGCCCATATGCAGTGCCCCTGTGTGCCACAGGAGAGAACACCCTTATGCAGGCCTCCAGTAGTTCCCCCAGTAGTAGTCCCCCCCCTTGTAGTGCCCCCAGTAGTAGTAGTCCCCCCCTTTGTCGTGCCCCCAGTAGTAGTCCCCCACACCCCTTGTAATGCCCCCAGTAGTAGTAGTCCCCCCTTTGTAGTGCCTCCAGTAGTGCCAGACACCCCCCCCCCAGTAGACACACGTAATATAAAAAAAAAAAAAAAAAACACTTACCTGAATCCCCGCTCCCGCCGCCGCCATCTGCTCCTCCGTCTTTCCTCCCGGGCCGGGCCGCTCTGCATTATGGGAGAGACGTCATATGACATCATGACGTCTCTCCCATTGCCCACTGCGGGAGCCGGAAGATGGAGCGGCTCCCGCAGTGGGCGCAGCAGCAGCTAATGAGAGTCTGACAGACTCTCATTGGCTGCTGCTTACAACAAACACACAGCTGCCGGAGCCAGCGGCTGTGTGTTTGTCAGTGTAGCGCTGACCGAACTCCGTCCGGTCAGCGCTACACATGCGGTGCACTCTGTGTCACATTGACACAGACTGCAGCGGCCCGCATGATGCTGCGGCCCAGGGGGCACATGGCACCCTGCCCCCCGGCCCAGCCCGCCACTGTTAACAGTGGATTAAGATTTGACTTCAACTTTCTGACCCGTTTGTGTTAAAATCAGTGAAAATGCCTGTAAACTATATTACCGAGGGGACTTTGTCTAAAAGATTGCTTAATATATCTCCAAATATTTCCCCTCTCTGTTGGAGAGTAAGTGGCTCTGAAGGCACTCCGTCCCACATGTGGTGTTCCTGTCCTAAAACCAGGGCTTACTCCAGCAGGAGCCGTGCCCTGTGCAGCGAGGGACCTGGACGCCCCAAACCTCGTATGGCACACCGCCCATTTAGCGTCAGGCTGGGGGCGAGCCCAGCATTATGTCAGTAGCTGACTGCCCCCAGCTCTCCCTGCACTGCCCGCGACATCCATTCTTCTTCTCCGGGGCCGACCACCGCGGGATGAAGTGCCCAAAAAACGGGACTGTCCCGCTGAAATCGGGAATGGCTGGGAGGGGTGCGCCCTCTATGGGGTGGCGCCCCTGTAAGACCGCACTGGTTGAACATGCCTCGAGCCGGCCCTGCCTAAACCACTCTCTCTTTGTACAGAAATTCACCGCCTAATTGAGGACATGAGTTCCAGACAAACTCTACTATTCCTTACTCATGCGTAGTACGGTACACCAAATACTCCTAGACACTTACAAAAACTTTTTACACAGATCTTAATTGCCAGTAAATGCCAAATAGACCGGTATTAGAAAAAAGCCTTCCTCATTGTTATCAATCATCGGGAGAGTTTGGCAAGTTTATCTTATGGAACAACCCTTCCTCTCCTCTTCAAGACCACACTGCAAGTGTCCATTACATACTGTATTTATCCCGTCCCCTCACCACCACTTATCTCTCTTCCTCACCCTGTACTACCTTTTATCTATCTTAATACTTCTGCTTTGTCGTACTTTAAGTTGAATGCTTGTACCTCATATTGCTCAATCTCTTTATTGCTACATTTGTAATAATTGTCTGCGTACAGCAGTCCCAGGGCACCGGTTAAGGTAAGGTTAGCAAAATGAATAGTAGATCCAAGTATTCTTACTCATATTTTCCTATGCAATCATAGTAGCTGAAGTTTGCAGTCCTATGGGTCTCTTTCAGATCTCATGTTCTCTACAGTAAAAGACTGAAGAGTATTGGTGTCTCTGTGGAGCAGAAATAGAGGTTATCCCAGGGAGGGATCCCACACTATAAAACGAGCAGGGGCCATACATGCCCTACCTTAATCAGGGGGAATGTTCAAAAGTGAACATCGCTTTTAAGAAACA
This sequence comes from Taudactylus pleione, assembly GCA_031769625.1. Taxonomy (NCBI): domain Eukaryota; kingdom Metazoa; phylum Chordata; class Amphibia; order Anura; family Myobatrachidae; genus Taudactylus; species Taudactylus pleione. The sequence goes on along the minus strand of JAUIMM010000327.1, from coordinate 2,454,712 downwards.
CAAATACAGCATTGCAATTCATGCAGATGGGGAGGAACATCCTTAGGCAAGCACCTAAACTAACTCCTATGCAGCATGTTTAGGGTTACCACCTTTTTATTTTCTAATTCCTGGACAGGGGGCGCGGCCAAAACCGCAATAGGGTTACAACAATTTTATTTGCCAGATTCCATGACATTTTCTTACGACTCTGATGGTGGGTACACACTGGGCGATATTACTGAGCGGCTGCACGATTACATCGTAATCGTGCAGTCGCTCAGTAATCGTGCACAAATCGTGCACTTTAATGTCGGAAACGACCAGCTTTGCGCACTCCCGCTGGTCGTTTCTGACATTGTCCATCGCCTGAACATGCAGCACAATCTGACGACCTTGTCAGGTTGCTGCATGTTGGGGAATGAGGGAGAGAGCCCGGCGCTGTACGATATCGTTAATGATATCGTTCAGCGGCTGTGCTCAATGTCATGAACGACATTGAGCACAGCCTGCCGGGGACACACTACACGATATCGCTCAGGGAACATATCGTCTAGTGTGTACGCACCATAATTCTAATATAGAAATATTTATGGCATCCGATTTGCGGATATACTTCCCATTTATCCATATGTCAAACAAATGTTTCCTTAAATTGCCGGATGCCGAAATCCCGGAGCCGGAATCCCAATCAGCGTTAGAAGACTGGTGCCGGTATCCCCATATGGCTGTTCATAAGTATAGTGGGGCCGGGTAGGTGTTAACTGCGGTCGGTGGAGGGTTAGGCGCCATCGGAGAGAGGTTAGGGTTAGGCACTAATGGGGGAGGGTTAGTGTTGGGCACTAATGGGGGAGGGTTAGTGTTGGGCACTTACTGGGAGGGTTAGGGTGCGGGGCAGGGAGGGTTGGTGTCAGGGTACAGTAAAGGATGGTTAGGGGGTGAATAGGGCAAGGGAACACTGCTTACCGTTCCCCTTTCAGGATTGTAGGCATTGGGATGCCACTGTCAAGGCTCATACACACTAGATGATATGCTCCATGAGCGATATCATCAGTGTTTGCCCTTGAACTCCCGGGCAAACGACATAGTGCAAATACACTAAACGATATAGTTCAGTGACGTCATCCTGCCACATCTCTGAACAGGCAGTTCCTGACGGTATCGTCAGAATGACCTGCATGTTCGGACGACAGCAGACATCGCTAACGACCCGCGGGAGCGCGCATCGTTGGTCGTTAAGTCCATACACACTAAACAATGTGAACAATATATCGTCCATAAAAATCGTCTATTGTGTTCGGCCCTTTACTCTATTGACAGCCGGCATCCCAACTGTAGGGATATCATACCAATTCCCATCAGATTGCTCCACAGACCCCTTATAAGCCATCAGACCCCTCCATATGCTATCTCCTGAATAGAGATATATTTGGAAAAATAAATTAACACTCACTCAATACATTATATGGACATTACACACCACACTATACTATAGAACATCACCCATAGGTGCAGCACTGGAACAAACCAAACCTTTTATTCCTATGATTAATAGAAGGCAGGATGCAGTCAATCTCAGCCTCACCAGGATTGGGTATCCCCGAGTGCAGAGCCCTCACCCTGATGCCACTATGTCCATTTATATGCCATTAGACCCCACCATGCATGTTTATATGCCATTAGAGCCTTCACATGCTCGATTTTTAAGCCATCTGCTCCACATGCCCATTTAAATGCCATCAAAGCCCACAGATGCCCATTAATATGCCCCCAGAGCCCAGATATGCCTGTTTTTATGACATTACAGCCTCCAACATACACCTTTATATGCCATCAGAGCCCCAAATGCTCCTTTATTTGCCACCAGGACCCACACATGCCCCTTTATACATCATCTGCAGCCGGTACATACTAGACGATCCGGTGCCCAACCGCCCAAGATGTCGGCTCTTGCCGCATCCCGCTGCATGGGGTCATCAGTCGCATCGTCAGGTTAAGCTGCATGTAGGGATGACCTGACAAAGCGTCTGACGACCCCACGGGAGCGCGCAACAGCCAAAATAGTGAGTACACACTACACGATTTGGACGATATGCGTTCTGATCCGTCGGAAACTGGCATATTTGTCTGAGAAATCGAATAGTGATGCCAAATCGCTTCATTCCAGTGGAGATGGGAAATGTGCAAATAGATGTACATAAGGTAACCTCAATTTGCGCAATTTAGTACGCACCCCTATGTGGGATTTAGGGGCAAAATCATGGAGATGTAGGGACTGATGCTGGTGTTCCAATGCTGTCATAATGGCATATCATGGGCATCGCCGTGTATAATACTACCTTCACTCATATCCCTTTTACAGTAAATTCCTGGGTCCAGCCAGGGTCACTGAACATTCAAGCTATACAGCTGCTTGGAACTCGTTTACACCGCAGGCTGGGCCCGGGTTATTGTCGGGGCTTCTTCTATGCCGGCTCTTGGAGATGACATCATCTCCAAGCGCTAGTGAGCTGCCTCTCCATAGCATAGGGTGTTAACAGGACCAGGTCGATGACCCGAGTCACCCATTCATACTGCAGGGTTACACAGATCATTCCCGTGTTCAACCCTGCTCGCTGGATTGACCCGGGAATCCAACCCTGGCACCTTTTCCACTCAGCCGCGACCTGGGTTGTCAAGGCAATAACCCAGGTTATTTGGCGATTGTAAAAGGGGTATTACTTATCTCAAAGTGAATTATCTGCACAGAAGTGCTTTAAAATGCATTCATTCCATTATGCCACCCTCTTTAGAACACCACTCATGCTACAGTAACAGTTTTGGCATGTCTTGTAAGCTGGTGATAGAAAGAGGGGGCATTGTACAATTGATTTATACACTACCTTGGGGCCTATTTATCAAGCGTTTTTTTCATAAAGTTATGTAGAAACTGCAGTTTCTGCATAATGTTATGAACTGTTGTTATGTATTAATAGCCTAATCCAGAATTCTCCTGCAGAAGGCTAGGACTGTATTACACTGATGGTAGTATACAGAGGACCCGTAAGCGCCCCTGGGGGAGTCTTTCACAAATGTCAAAGACTCCTCCAAAATGCCGGGGAAGTTACTTGCAGGGACAGCATTTATCGCTACCGGTGTCCCAGCAAATTCAGTTTAGTACATAGGTCCCCATTTATTAACAATAGCAATTGCATGACAATACCGTTCATGATCGAATTGCAATATGCGATCATAGCGCCCGGATGTATAATCCAGCACATGCAGGGACACGGGCTCCGAAAGGAGCCCGTCCATGCGATGTGCCCAGAGAGCTGCCGAGCCACACGTCTCTTTCATACATACAGAGAATACTTAATATTTGTGGATAACCCCCCAAAATGTGTATTTTTGAGGATTAAAGCTCAAATATACACTGATAAATGGGCCCCATAGTAGGAATACTGATGAAAATATCCACTGTGATACAATGGGCAGAATTCAATTGTTTCCTGCCCCCATCGCGCTCGACGGAGCTATTCAATTGTTGCTCCTGTCGGGCGCGATCAGCTATCAGTGCTCCATTTCAGCTCGCAGCCCCAGGGGGGCGAGAGCTGAAATGTGCGAAAAGTGACCTGTTTGGGCGCCCAAACATCACTTTTCGCGGTCGCGGTCGGGGGTAGCTGCTTTACGCGGCTAAACCCGACCACTTTGGGCCGATTAGCGCGAAAAATGGCAGCAATTGAATAGCGGCCCGCGATCTCCTGTCACTTTACACGGGAGATCGCGACCGCGTAAACAATTGAATTCCGCCCAATGTGTCAATAATAATTGTGGCAATACCGCGATTATCAATACATAGGCATACTTGTATCTCATTAAAGTGGACATCTCTTAACTGAGCTGCATAGACTTTTTTTTCCTATCAGAGTTACATATAGGAAATAAAAATGGAATAATAGAATCAGTGTATAGGAGAGAGAAAAAAGCAGAAATGAATAGGTCTTGTGTTTATAAGCTGGGTTACTCACAGGGAAACACTGACTGTAGGAAGCTGTGATCAGTCACAGCAGGTAGAGAGAGAGGATCTGGAAGGGAGGAGGGACATGTAAGTCACTAATTTCTGCTGAGTCCCTGCCTTTATTTTCCTGACCTCGCAGACTAGTCCCAGGCCCGGCATTAGGTGGAAGGCCGTGGTTACTCCCACCCAGCCCCGTATGTACAGGAGCAGAGACCTGCCTGTGGGAGCTGCCCTGGAGGTCAGCAGCTGACATGCGAGGCCGGCAGCATGTTGCTGTGTTATTATTTCCGGTAAACGCACCAGACTCTCTGGGACCTCTCCAGCCTGCATTGGGGGCAGCCAGCGATTCACTATCACTGTGTGTGTGGTTGTGCATCGTACACTAGGGCTCACTTTTACTGTGCACCAGAGATTACAGAGATCACTTTCTGCTGTGCACCAGAGATCACTTTTTTGCACCAGATCATTCCTCCAGTTTGCACAGTGACCGGGAGTACTCTGACCCCCGCATAGATACTAGTGCGGGAGCGCCACGCACAGGAGGGAGGGAGCAATGAACCTGTGTAAAGGCGCAACAGCAGCAGCCTCCTGGAGCGCCTCAGACAGGACGGATCAGAATGGGTAAGTGTCATCTGCCTCTCTTATGTACTAACACATTGCAACTCATCATTATTCATAGTGTACGCTGATCATAATTAGGGCCAGGGCATATCAACGGAGAGAGGTCTGCAAATGACCCTAGTACTGTATGTTTCCAATGTACTGTAGGCAGCCTGTGCTTTCAAGCTGCTGATGAAAGCTGGCAGCTCATGCTGGGGGGGCCACAGGTTGCCCTAGTCGGTCAGCTCATGCTGAGGGGTACAGGGTGCCCTATTATGGTTCACACTATAGTGACAGTAGTACAAATGCTGGAAAGTTACTGATTTCCTATCCCAGGTGAATTCGGTGCAATGGCATTCCTGTAACACCAGTTCCTGGAAAAAATAATTTTTGAAAAAACTGCCGACCTTGTGCCACAGTCGGTGTGAATTCGTAAAGCTGCATGTCATGAGCTTAGAGTTGTATTATATGGAATATATATATATATATATTCCATATCTGCTAGTTATTGGAGTGTAAGACCAAACCTCTGTAAGTTGTGATCAGGAATATGCATCTGTTCTCTAAATAAACATTCTGTTTCAGTGAATAGTGCATGACTGACTGTGCCTGGGTTAGCAGTTTTGTAATACTGTATAGCTATTGTATGTGAGAGCTTTCACCACAGGAGTGACCGTGTGTACAGAGTTTCTGCACCAATATTTTATATAGATGACACCGATTCAGCTACCTGTTGGATATTATAGTCCGTGTTTCCTATTACCAGTCAGTATCTTCAGATTGTCCAGAAAACGCATCCCTCAGTCAGGGTATGAGAGAGCCTGCTGCTTTATGTGATGGGGTGTGTTCCCTGAAGTGTGACTATCCTGTAGGTAGGAAGCTGGTCTGGCCTGCCTGTGCAATGTGGTGTTGTACAGGTATCATGGGGAGCATCCCTGAAGTGATTGACATTCTTTGACTGCCTGTGTTGTGGGGTCTCAGGGTGGACTAGTGACATCGAAGACTTTTGGAGGATGGCCTGGTGTCAAGAAGGGCAGCAAAGAAGCCACTTTTCTCCACGAAAAACATCAGGGACAGACTGATATTCTGCAAAAGGTACAGGGATTGGACTGCTGAACACTGGGGTAAAGTTATTTTCTCTGATGAATCCCCTTTCAGATTGTTTGGGGCATCTGAAAAAATGCTTGTCAAGAGGGTGAGCGCTACCATCAGTCCTGTGTCATGCCAACAGTAAAGCATCCTGAGAACATTCATGTGTGTAGTTGCTTCTCAGCCAAGGGAGTGGGCTCTCTCACAATTTTGCCTAAGAAGACAGCCATGAATAAAGAATGGTACCAAAACATCCTCCAAGAGTAACTTCTACAAACCATCCAAGAACAGTTTGGTGATGAACAATGCCTTTTCCAGCATGATGGTGCACCTTGCTATAAGGTAAAAATGATAACTAAGTGGCTCGGGGAACAAAACATCAAAATTTTGGGTCCATGGCCAGGAAACTCCCCAGACCTTAATCCCATTGATAATTTGTGGTCAATCCTCAAGAGGCTGGTGGACAAACAAAAACTCACAAACTCCAAGCATTGATTAAGCAAGAATGGGCGGCCATCAGTCAGTATGTGGCACCAGAAGTTGATTGGCAGCATGCCAGGGTGAATTGCAGAGGTCTTGAAAAATTAGGGTCAACACTGCAAATATTGACTCTTTGCATAAACTTAATGTAATTGTCAATAAAAGCCTTTGACACTTATGAAATGCTTGTAATGTTACATCAGTATAACATAGTAACATCTGACAAAAAGGTCTAAAAACACTGAAGCAGCAAACTTTGTAAAAAGCAATACTTGTGTCATTCTCAAAACTTTTGGCCATGGCTGTATATGTGGTCAGACTGAGTAACCAGGAGAATGGGCTATGGGTTACTGAATGAAGACAGGTTAACCCTACAATACCATAGTAAAATAGGAGCCACAAATAATAGAGCTTCTGTGTTGGCCCGTGATTTGCAGTTAGGTATGGGTGTTAAATACACAACATAGATACATGGTGCTATTTTGCAATTGTAGCCTTTACAATAATTCTAAACATTGGTTTAAAACAGTGGCACATCTATAATGGGTGCCGGGTGTGCCTGGGTCCAGGGGGAACCCCCACACATCCTGTACCAATGTTCTTCAATACTTACCTCTCAAGTCTCACGTTGGCAGCGCTGCACAAATCACTGGAAAAATGCTTGTAATGTTACTTCAGTATACCATAGTAACATCTGACAAAAAGGTCTAAACACACTGAAGCAGCAAACTTTGTGAAAACCAATTTTTGTGTCATTCTCAAAACTTTTGGCCAAGGCTGTAGTTGTAAAGATGCCCATCCACTAGAAGACAGGCAAGTGACTGCACGATTACAACATTGTAATAGTGTAGTCGTTTGTCAGTCAGTGATGTGCCTACACTGAACCAGCAGTCGTTCAGTGTAGGCACAATCAATCATCTGCAAACATGCTGACGTTATCGTCAGGTTGACCAGCAAACGATGACTGATGTCTAAAAGACCAATTTTTTAAACAATCTGCAAACGATTTTCAAACTATTATCGAACGATATCGATATCGTTCAATCGCTTATTTTAATCGCCTAATGGATAAGCACCTTCAGATTACATAGGCCATCAATACAGCTTGGTCTATAATAATCTCATAGTAGTCTTAAGAGTATAGTTATTAGCATTGTAGTCTCGAAGACAAACTTAATTGGCATTTGGTCCATAGATAGTCTTTTTACAGTGAAAATAGATTTTACAGCTCTACTGTTCTAGAAATAAATCTTTGGAAATTAGGGACGTGTTCCTGTTGAATATATGGCAATTCCTTCAAACATTGCCCACCAAGTTAGATGTGTGCTTCACCTCAAGAGCTTTGAAATGAGGCCATGTTATGAGTGGTATAAAGAAGAATAAAATCATGTATATTTATACTATGAAAAATGCTGGTGGTTTTTCAAGGATAACCTCTGTGCTCTTAGATGTCCCCTGTATTTGGCAGCAATTGCGCTGTATGGTTCTGTAACAATCTTCAGAATGGACAGTTGAACAAAGGATTACTTGTACCCAGCAATGTTTTACAGTGTGAGAATTCCAAATCTTCACAATGCTAAACGAACCATAACTTCCTGCTTTATACAGGAGATATACAGAGTTATATAATTTACAAACCTTTTTTTTTTGTGCATTTACTCAATGACAATATTTCAATAAAATTATTTTTAACAAGTACTGATTATATAAACTTCACAATGATTATTAACAAATTAAAAGTACCTGAAGTAATATGTACGTGACTGCTGGTTTGCAAACCTAAGCATTAATTATAAGGATTCTTCCCCAACCAATACCATCGCAGACACGTATATGTATATCCTCTTACTTTCTTACCATCTTTATTGTAAGCATTATTCTGTTTTCTCCATATAATTTGTTACTGAAGATGGCTTCCTGTCTATTCCCCCTTACAAAATATATATATATATATATATATATATATATATATATTTCTAATCTCTCGTTTAGAAAACTACCACACATGTAGTCAGGTTTGGACCCCTCCAGCAGACTCTACCTCTTTTCTTAATTGACAATTCTGTAAAACCCTGAAACAAGCAATGTTGCATCAGCCTAAAATGTTAAACCCTGGATTGTGTTCTCTGTTGGTGGACATAGAAGTGATATGTGGGTGGCTGCCATTTTGAAGCCTGAGGACCATGCTGGAAGACACTGTCTTCATTCTAGCACCCTACGCCTTTCACAACCTGTGCATTTCTGCTTTCCTACCTGGGGTGTTGCTCTCTGATCTGGTGCTTCTAGCACACAAACAGCTGAATCTCAGCAGTTTGTTGCATCAGTGTGCTAGAAGCGCCAGAGCAGGGATCGGCTCCCCAGGCAGGATAGAGGAACTGTACAAGTTGTGACAGGTGCAGGGTGCTAGAATGAAGACTAGACACATACCACAGAATCGTGCCAGTGTCAGGGACTGGCTGATCAAGCCCACTATGCGGTATACCTGCGACTTTTAATCCCCTGAAATCAAAACCGTTTCGACATGATTTTCGAAAATTTGTTTATTTACCATTTATTAAATGTCTTAATACAGAAAACATCACAGATAACTGCTACGTTAATTGCTGTTTCGGAGCACACAACTGTCCCTATGCAATGTGTGGGAACATTGTAATTGTGGTACTTATTAAGCTCTACAAACTTCAGATGGCGTTGGCCTGCTCTTTCCAATGGAAACAGCTGTCGGAGTGCAAAGAGCGATCTCTTCATCCCTCTGTTCCCTCTAACTTTTAAATGGGGAAATATGTATTTTGGGCGCCCATAAGTGATGGGCGCTCGACGGGAGCTATTATATTTAAAAAAATATATTTCTGCTCGCATCCTCCTTAGGTGGCAAGCAGAAATCTGCAAAAATTTTTGCCCTTGGGTGCCCAAACACAGTGTGCCCAGTACTTTAGACGGGTTTAACCAGTTTACATGACTAAAACCTGTGCATTTGGGCTCGATAAGTACTGGTTACCCAGTTACTGGCACCCGTCGACACAAACAATTGAATATCGCCCCCTCACTTTAGACGGAAGGTCGGGTGCGAGAGGGTGCGAAAAGACAATTGACTTCCTCCCTTAGTGAACATAAACACGACCTACAGTAAAGCATGCACAGGAACGCTGCTGCGACAGAACCCCGCATTGTAATCCGTTAATGCTGATGAAAGTACAGCTTTCAACATTCGGTGGGGCAGCGGTTTTGTTTTTTTTGTAGGAGCTTTTGTCCCGCCATGAACAAATTGTCTCAAAATAATTCCTTATCACCTCGATATGCATAAATAATAGGATTCACAGTATGGTATGTGTAAGAACGGAAGAATAGACCCCTTTTGGCAGAAAGTAATCTGCTGGGTCCTAGTTATACAGTTCTTCTGATAGTGCCTTGTGATCAGTTGCTTTTGTCAACACACATCAGAGTATATAGAAAGGCTTCTGGCAGTCAGTCAGAGGCTGCATATCTGTGTGTGACTATCACAGCAGAGAGCAGTGGAGGTAATGTGCGAAATAGGGAAAAATACACACAATTTTGCAATTGATGCATAGAGGTAGTGCAACTACATTAAAAGAAAAAAAGTATACTGTTAGGCTTCCAGCTGGCCTTCCGGTTACCTCATGAATGCTGCGCCCCTTTTCTGTTAGCCAGGAGGTGGCTGCCATTTTTCCAGGGTTTCTATCTACTAATTGCATGCCCTGGCAGTACATACGTATACTAAATGAGGCCAGTTTCAGCCCCGCCCACTTTTGGCATCACAAACTATAATCCAGTACCAGCATCACAAGGTAGGAAAACAATAACCTACAAACACAGCTGTAAATTTAGCCTAGTGCAAAAAATAAATTGTTCTGCACTATTTTTTGGCCAATTTTTTTTCTTTTTATTTTGTAGTTCGCTTTATAAAATGTCTGTGCAGCAATTCTCAAGAGATTTGAAATCGCTAGCGACAGTGGTTACATTGCACAATTCCCGGTGTAGTTAGAAGAATATGTAGGGAAGGAGATTGAAAGTTAATAATAAGGAATTTTTTTTTTTTCTCAATGAGGCAATGGAGATGTGATAAGGACTAGTACAAACAACTGCATGGGAAACCTTTAATTTTCATGTGTAGAAGCACCAGAGCAGAGAGCTACACCACAGGCAGGAAACAGGAACTGCACGGGTTGTGGCAGGTGCAGGGTACTAGACTGTCCAATTTGTGCCACTGTTTTTCCCTTTATAGCGTGCAAAAAGAGAGCCATTTTTTTTTTACTTGCAATAGAAAGACAATGGTTTAAATAAAGCTAAATAAAAAAAAATCTGCCTAAAGTAGGAATAGTAGAGTCATGCTGGCCATACACCTGCACGTTTTCGGGCCGATTGGCCGTTTTCGACGAGTTGTATGATGGATCGTGTGGAAATCGTGTATTTTTTTTAGTAGGATACGATCCGATGCGCGCTACCGCAGCTCCTAGAACGGATCGTATGATCGGATGTGCAGGCCATATGGTCCATCGTATCGTGTGCAGATCGTACCGCGTATTTTGTGCATGCGATTCGTCGTGCGTCCATTCATGTCATTTCAATGACTTTTTCCTGATGAGCGCGTGAGGCACACAATCGATCGTACGACAGATCGTGTGTAAAGAGACAGATCAAATATGCCGCCGGGACTGCCAGGGAGCTCCGGGGAGTCGTGAGCTGAATCTTATCTGATGCTGGTCGCGCAGGTGTATGGCCAGCGTCAGTGTACATTTAGAGAATGCCGCTAGTAAATTTCGGACAGACGTGGAATTATATGTGACAGGTGAAATGCTGCATTTTGTTCTTAGCTCTTACTTTAGAAAAGGTTTAATGTATTGGCCTCATGAGATTAGATAAGATGGCTACAGAGTTATTACATAACACAGCCCAGAAATCCATTTAGCATTGCTAAAACAATGACAAACAAGGTTGAATTCTACATTGTGGAATTTAAGGAATGAAAAGCAAACAGTAGTCACAAGATTCCACTGAAATACAAAGAAGGATGTCTTAATGTATGTATAAGCCGATGACACTGGTAACCCTTGTAAAGAGCTGGTCCTGGCACTGCAGGCCTTGGAGTTAGATAGGACTAAGGACCTGATTCAGAGCCGCTCGCTCTGAATTGGGGCCGGGCTTTTTTTATTTTTTGAAGTGGCCTTTTGGCCGCTCGCATAGCTGTGGGTGACCACCCACAGCTATAGCGAGCGGTCATGATGATGGTCGCGATGGTCAAGACCATCGCGACCATCGGGCTTGCGACGAGACCCTTGTGGTAGGGTCTCATTCATCGCAAGCCCCAGAGAGCTTTCGGCTCTAACAGAGCCGGAAGCTCTCCACTGACATCATTCTCATGGGAACGCCTCCGTTTGGGCAGCCACCCCCCCTTTGGTGTGAGACCCGGAGCGACGGATTGGCCGTCGCTGGCCGGGTCACGCTGTGGGCCACCATCGACCCAGTTGCGAGCGCTCATCGCTTGCGACCGGGTCTGAATCAGGCTCTAAATCCAGATAGACAGTATCATTGTAATGAGCATGTCCTGAGGCCCTAAGACTTACATTAACTCGCAAGTGTACCACATCAGCACATTGTAAGCGCATACTAATGCTGGTACCCACTGGAAGATATATTGGCCGATAAATTGATGTGTGTGTGCGTCGGCCAGAGTGTACCAGCGATATGTCTGTGACCGATGGCGTTCACAGACATATTATGTCGCCTGTGCTGCATAGCCGATGCCCAGTATATCTGCTGACCGCCCGCATACGTGCAGCAGAGGCCGCGGGGAGGGGGCGCTGCGCGACCCCTGGCTAGCGGGACCCACGGCCGGATGACCGACGATGGTTGTTCAGTGTGTATGAACTACCATCATCTGCAGATATACTGTATCTTTTACGTTTGTACCCAGCTTTAGGAAATTGCTGGGTTTCACCTTTTTTACTTTTGAAAAGAGCTTACAACACGAAAGAGAGTAGTCAGTTGTCAAAATATACCATGACGGAGGTAATAAGGCAGCAAAGGATGATGGCTCAGAAGTGGAAAGCAAACAGAAACACCTAAGAGAATGAGCATATCTAACGCAACTACAGCAATTTTTTGCATTAACTGGTTTTGAGAAAAGGGGTCAATATCAAATAAGCTCCATTGCGGGGGAGGGAAAGGGATGAGGTGGTGTATTGGGAAAGGGCGTGTAGGGGAAAATACCCCAACCAGGGCCACCTTGTGACTTCATCTCTGTGTCATTCAGTACACAATTCTTGCACCGTGAGAATGAAATATCTGTAGCATTCACATTTAGTAATCGCTTATTACTGTACATGTCCAGTGATGCCAGTAATTGTATAGGGTGAACCACCAGCTATGCGAATACAGACGTAGAATTCATTAACAAGCATGGTGTCACATATATTGTCCTCTGAGAGATGTCACCGGATCTTAGTGAATTGTTTGGCTGTATCTCATAAATTGTTGACTGCCTCAAGATGTGACAAAAGTTTCACATGCAATATAAGCAGCCTTGCTGTCCCATCACACACACTGAGGCTAAAATGTACATTATATAAGGAGAAGATTGGGCAATATAACAGACAGGGGGGCTGGATTTGCCCCTAGGCAGGAAGAGGCAAAACCAATCCTAGTCTCTCACCAGATAGTAGAGGAGACTGCACAAAAAAATGCTTGATCCAGTCTCTGCTTTCTCTGGAGCAGTGGCGTAACTAGGGCAGGGCGAGCGGGGTGCGTGCTGTGGGACCGGCGGCGCGGGGGGGGCACCGCCGGCCACGGTAGCGGCCCGCCCGCCCTAGTTAGCCAGTGTAGCGCCGACCGCAATGAGTGCGGTCAGCACTACACATTTACACAGGACCGGCGCTAGGCTTCCAGCACTGGTCCTGTGCTGCACACCTGAGCCTGTTCCCTCCCTTTGAGCGCTTGCCCAATAGCACTAGGAGGCGGGCTCAGGCTGTGCATAACAGGCGGCGATGCGTGTGTTAAACAGCAGCCAATGAGAGTCAGATAGACTCTCATTGACTGCTGCAGCACCCACTGCAAGTGCTCGGCTTCCGTCCGGCTCCTGCAGTGGGTAATGGGACAGACGTCATGACATCATGACATCTGTCCCATAATGCTGAGCGTGCCAGCCCGGGAGGACTGGCGGGTGGCGGGAGCGGTGTCGCGGACCGTAGCAGCAGCAGCGTGGATTCAGGTAAGTATATTTTTATATATATATTTTTTTAAAACCTGTCTGCACTACTGGGGGCACAACGGGGGAGGGGGGTGGCTACTACTGGGGGGACCTCTACTGGGGGTGGGGGCACAACGGGGGAGGGGTGGCTACTACTGGGGGGCACCATTATTGGGAGGACCTCTACTGGGGGGGGCTACTACTGGGGGCACTTAATCGGGAGGGGGAACCTCTACTGGGGACTACTACTTGGGGGGGGGAGGGAAACTACCACTGGGGGCATTATAAAAGGGGCATATTACTAGAGGCACTGAACTGGGGGGACCACTACTGGGGGCAATAATAGGAAGGTCCACTACAGGGGGCACTGGATAGGGGGGATCACTACTGGGTGCCTGCATAAGGGGGACCACTACTGGGAAAACTGCATGGGGGGACTACTGCTGGGGCACTATATAAAGGGCACTGCATAAGGGGATACCGCTACTGGGCGCACTGCATTGTGGGGACTGCTACTGGGGGCACTGCATTTGGGGGGGCCACTACTGGGGGTACTGAGTAAGGGGAACTAATTGGGGCTGTATAAGGGGGACCACTACTGGGGGTACTGTATAAGGGGCACTACTATGGGCCTGCATAAGAAGGACCACAACTGCATACTGGGGGTACTGTATAAGGGGTACTACTGGGATTAAGGTGCATATGGATAGGAATGTTCAGTGTGAAAATAAAAATAAAGTTGACACACACCATTTTTAAGTGACCACGCCCATTTTTTATTTTTTTTTGCTGCGTGTGCACATCAGGGGAAGGGCTCCCTTTTCAAATTTGCCCTGGGCTCCAAATATCCTAGTTATGCCACTGCTCTGGAGGTTACGTCCTCCTTGTCCGGAGGTTCGGCAGGCGTGCACTTAAGGGCAGAGCGCATTTTACAGTTCTTAGGGCCTGATTCAGAGACGGACGCAATTCCGATATGTACGTAGAACAAGTGATTGTTTGCTAATGTACATGTGCAAACGCCGAACTGCGCACACGCAGCGATTTTTTTTGTTTTTTGCAACTATGTTTGCATAGTGGAACCATTCGCAAAGTGAGTGACAGGTAATTAGCGTTTGGGGGAGGTAACGGGGGAGGGGGGTTGGATGATTGCAGGCTTGTCTGATCGTTTAAACACTGTTTTGTGGGCGTGCATAAATTAGTCATTGCGATCTCTTATGCAGTCTCTGCGTGTCAGTGTTTGCAGCTGGTCAGACTTGCTGCATATGCAGCATGGCTGCCCGATGAGTGTCGATGGTACCGATGTTTATGCTGTTTCCCGTCGTCGTACATACATGAGAAGGCAGCAGTGGGCGTCCCTATGTTCGGCTGTGCTTTGGAAGTCATTGGCATACTTTAGCAATTACAATCGGTGAGAGAATGCAGTTGTGATTGCATTACTGTCCGCCTCTGAATCAGGCCCCTAATATGTGCAGGGTTTCGGCATCCTGATAAAGTACCCTAGCGGGATCACAGTATAAGAAATGTGGGGCTGGCTATGGTTATTTACGATGGAAGGTGAACCAAGTATACTTGAACTTTACTTTGTAAAAAGTACTCACCAACCAGTTGTACATATGGAGTAGTTACACATAGTAACCTATTAGCTGCCATCTGTCAGTTGCGAAATACATTCTATAAATTGATTGCTGGAAGCTAATTGGTTGCTGAGGTCGTCATCTCCACACGTCCTCTTTAGAAGGTTTTTATTTCTCCCACAGTGCATTGTGTACTATGTAATATGTTGGAGTTAAAAAACCAACCAATCAGCTCTTGTCATTTTTCAAACACAGCCTGTAACATGACAGTTAGGAGTTGATTGGTTGGTACTTTATCTCTCTACAAGCTCTGATAATTGTCCCCCTTATTATGAAACATATTAAAGTTTAAAAAAAATGGTCTAAGGAGCTGTTTGTGATCTACGGTAATATTGCGAGACACAACAGGAAACTCCACTGACAGGAAACTGATGCTGGCGTGGGTGGAAGTGACTGCTCCGCCGGCTGTATCTGCAGTCACTGCTTCTGGTGTTCAAAATGGGGCAAAGTAGAACTTTTATGAACTTTCAAAGATTAGAATAGAAGCTGGTCCAGGAACCTGTGCTGCTTTTGTTGACCCGTTCAAAATGTTTTGTGCAAAACTAAATCTAGTTAGATATAATACAAGTTTCAAATTAATTAGAAAACAAGTGGTGAGTTGTCATATTGGGGCAGATGTATGAAGCTGTGGAAAGTGATAAAGTGCAGAGTGATAAATGACCAACCAATCCGCTCCCACCTGTCATTTTTCAAACACAGCCTGTAACATGACAGTTGTGAGCTGATTGGTTGGTCGTTTATCACTCTGCACTTTATCACTTTCCAGAGCTTCATACATCTGCCCCAATATTACATATTTTATTATCATGCTCCTTGTCCAGTATGTGATGTCAGGGTGGAGAGCATTTAAGGATAATTCTATTGTTGCTTGCACACTGTGAGGCCATTCCAATTAGGTGCCAGTTGCGAGATTGTTTCATGAAACTCAGACCTTGCACGAATGCGTGGACCCGATAATTCTCCAATCCAATTAAAAATGCCTCTTCGTGGTTCTCGCATCTGGGGTTTGCGAATTGTCTGTCAAATGCGATGTGAGAGGAGAAAAAAAAGTGACACTTACGTTTGCAGAATCATACCAAGGGCTGTTAGTGGGCATAAGGAAAGTGCTGGAGCGAAGAAAAAAGATGCTTTTGGGGTACTTTGAGGTGACTTTAAAAAAAAATAAATGTAAAAAAATATATATTTTTCAAAAGAAATACTCTAATTAAATTTGGGGTGCATAATGCAACAAAAAAGTTGATTTTGGATTAATTGAGGCCAATTTTGTTTTCAACCCCAAAGAATGACATGTAATTATTGGAGTAATTAAGCTAATTAGAAACTTCCATTTGCCTAATTAGTCATTATGGGTGGAGGGGGCTTGGGTGTCCAAGGGGTTCTGCACGGTGTCCCGACATTTTAATCTTAAAATAAAGATTTTTCCTGCCATCTCTCTGTATGCAGTTGGGATGCCAACGGTCGAATTGCCGACCGCAACCCGACGCCCAGCATAACGAACGAACGTAAGCCAGGTGCGGACAACCGCAAGGGCGGAGGGATAGGTTTAGGGCTCCGGGGGGACTTAGGGTTAGGCACCCCCCTGCTTTTTTGTATTTTATTATTATTATTATTACATTGTTTCATTCAGGAAGCAAACGATTGAGAAAATGAATTGATTTTTATTATGCACAGTGACCTTATGGTCCCTATATTGTAGGGTAGGGGAACACTTTAGGTACATACACACACCGATTTTTTTCTTTTTCTTGAATGGATATCATTTATTGTTCAATCGTTGAAAAAATTGTTCACTTCTAAGTTGAAACGGTGAACGATTATCGTTCATGCGTGTTCACGTTTGTAGTTTAGTCAGACTGACCAACTCAACGATTTTCATTAAGGGAATACGCAAAAATCGTTTGTAGTTCCGTTGAAAAAAATGAACGAAAATCATTTACTAAAATTGTTCATTTACAAAATCGTTACGTGTGTGTGCACCTTTTGGTGTTTGAATCATACTTTGGAGTGTCTCTTTCCATCTCTTACGCTGCATGTACAATATCCTGGCACCCTTGATAAACCATTGGGGACACTGAACTCTCTATTTCTCTTCCCAATAAAATCCAATTATATTTTATTTTGTATTCTGGTATGTTGTTGATGGTTTCATTCTAGGCTCTGAGCTTCTCCCTGAATTATCCTGCGATTGGCTTATTACATGAACACCAGCACGTACAGAATATTACAACATAGATATCTCTCAGTTCCAGAAAGTTCAGTGAATACATATTTGTGGATGTTATTACTAAAGTTTCAGGAGGCCATCTGCATAACTGGATATAATGCTGAAAGCATGTTCACTCAGCCAACCTCACGTTCTGTTAGCGCTTGAGGCAGCTGCAATCTGATCTTCTATCTGCTGGTGTCTGGAACCAGCAATGTGTCTGATTTCCTCTACACTACAGCTATAGTAACTAGACAGCACTGAGTATATTGTTCTATGTATCATCAGAATGCCTAGAGCACCTACCTTCCCGGTATGTAGTCATTAACATCCGTATCAACATAACGACCATGTCGACATTCAAACAACTTCAATGTACTAACTGTCCACATAATGTTACATTTTTTAGGCTTTACATTTTTTCAAAATTAATGTGGTCCCGTCCCTATGAAGTATGTGATTACCATCTTTCATGTGGCGCGATGTCATAAGCCAACATTTTCTGTTTGTTACCAGCTCAGCACATGGCTTTTCCCCTAAATCCATTTAAAATCACTGAGAGAAGGACTGCTTTTTTGTATTTTATTATTATTACATTGTTTCATTCAGGAAGCAAACGATTGAGAAAATGAATTGATTTTTATTATGCACAGTGACCTTATGGTCCCTATATTGTTACAGATACGAAGGCTGTGATTCAGATGTAGTGATGAGACCGACAGCGGAATCCCGGCAAGGGATGTAACCTAGGCGTCCAAATACTGACACCTACGTTAACCCTGATGCCGGAACGCCGAGGACGCCAGCCCGAACGTAGGTAAGTCCGGGGTGCCCTTAGCGTTAGCCACGGGGGGGAGGATTAGTACTAGGGTGTCTAGCAGGGTTAGGTTTGGGGGGGGGTGTTAGGTTTAGGCACCCCTGGGGGGGAGGTTAGTGTTTTGGCACAGCCTGAACAAAGGTAACTCAAGGGTCCCCTTAGCGTTAGCCGCGGGGGGGAGTATTAGTAGCAGAGTGTCTAGTGGGATTAGGTATTAGGGTTAGGCACCCCTAGGAGGGAGGGTTAGGCACCCCTAGGAGGGAGGGTTCGGTTTAGGGTGAGAGGAGGGGGTGTTAGGTGTAGGCACCCCCGGTGGGGAGGTTAGGGTTAGGCACCACTAAGGGAGGGTTAGGGTGGGGGACAGGGGAGGGTTGGGATACTTACCTACTCCAGTCGGGATCTCCTCATGTCGGGCATCCGCTGTAGGGATTTGAACCGGCAGCTAAACAGCTGCCGGCATTTCAATCCCATACCGTTTTGCGCACACCCTGCTGGGTCTCTATACAAACAGGCTCCCGACGAAGCAATTCAATTTTCTTCATTCGGGTGCCCATTAGTATTTAACGCGGCTAAAAGCACTCCGTCTAAAGAAGAGGTTAGGACACTGTTAGGGCGTCTAAATAAACGAACTTTGCACATATTTTTTCTTGCACCTCAGGAGGCTGCGAAAAGAAATGTCGCCCCTCCGAACGCAGCAACAATTAAATTGCTACATCAGGAGCCCAACCTATATACGCAAGGGCGTCCAAAACAATTGAATCGCCCCCAAAAAGTCAGTAAGGTTGTCCCAACATACTATACATTCCTCCCACTCTCTGGGGCAAAATATCCCAAATGTCACTACTTAGGACCAGTTGATGCTTAGTGGACATTATGGGTAAATCTTAATTTCTAATCTCCTTCACACAGTCCCCTTTCCAGCATAAATCCCATTTCCTGCAGCTAAGCATTGAGGTAAATAACTGGCTCAGAAGCATCTTGCAGTCTCATCCTGGCAGTGGGGTAAAGATAGACGGGCCTAGGTTTGATGTAATTCCTGCAACCAAATGTGTGTATGGTACTGCAGAATTGGAGGGCAGGTGTATTGGTTAGCCAGTATTGTTTTCCCATGATGATCAGTAGCACTAAAGGCACACATCCACTAGATGATTAAGTTGAGCAATTGAACGAAAACGATCGTTCAGTCGTTTGCAAATCGTTTGCAAAAATGTCTAAAAGGACCAGCGATGCGTGTGCCCGCTGGTCGTTTAGACATCTATCATCATGCAAACATGTTGGTCAACCTGATGATTAACCTCAGGTTGAGCATGTTGCCAGATGATTGATGAGCCTGCACTGAACGACTGCTCACTCAGTGCAGGCTCATCACAGACTGACAAACGACTGCACGATTACAATGTCATAATCGTGCAGTCATTTTCATGTCTGCTAGTAGATGGGCACCTGCTTAACCAGTCCACTTCTCATTGGGTAATTGCAAATTGATCTCTCCAGCTGTATTATATAAAGTTGCAGCCTACTACCCACATCACTGAGTTGGTAGTTTCATATGAACTGTGACAGGAGAGGGCTTTAAATGGGGAAAATCATATATGTGTATTCACTTTAAATTTCACATAATTGAGTTTGTACTTATATTTACATGACCAGAACGACTTTCACATGTATTAATATCATTGCCCAGACCCTCTTCTGTGCTTGTTTGCTGCATTTACTCTTCCACCCCCTACAGCATTGGACATGGAGGCTCTGACCAAGGGGAAACTACAAATGTCCAGTTAAGCAGAAGTAGTGTAGTTGTGTCCAGTATACATTTATATGTGTACAGGTTGAGTCTCCCATATCCAAATATTCCGAAATACGGAATATTTTTTACTTGACTGAGATTATGAATCCTTTGATTTTTGATGGTTCAATGTACACAAACTTTGTGTAAGGCACAAATTCTTAAAAATATTGTATACATTTACCTTCAGGCTCTGGCCCTGATTCAGTGCCGGACGCTCTGACAGAGCACTCGCTCTGAATCAGGGCCGTCCCTCATACCTTTTGGAGCGGCCTCCTGGCCGCTCGCATAGGTGTGGGTGACCACCCACAGCTATAGCGAGCGGCCAAAATGATGGTCGCGATGGTCAATACCATCGGGCTTGCGACGAGACCCTTGCGATAGGGTCTCGCTGCCGCAAGCCCTGGAGTGCTTTTGGCTCTATCAGAGCTAAAAGCACTCCCACTGACATCACTAGTGATGTCAGTGGGGCCGGCCCCAGACGGAATGGGAACGCCTCCGTCTGGGCAGCCACGCCCACCAAAGGGGGCGTGCTGTCAATCATCATCGACAGCACGTCCCCTTTGGTGCGAGACCCATAACGAAGGCTTGGCCGTCGTTATTCGGGTCTCGCGCATGCGCACTTGGGCAACATCGACCCGCTTGCGAGCGGGTCTGAATCAGGCCCTCTGTGTATAGGGTGTATGTGAAACATAACTGAATTTTATGTATGTACACAAACTTTGTTTGAGCCACAAAATTATTGAAAATATTGTATAAAATTACCTGCAGGCTGTGTGTATAAGGTGTATATAACACATAAATGCATTCTATGTGTATATTTGGGTCCCATTCCCAAGTATTTCTTTATGATATGCAAATATTCCAAAATGCGGAATATTCCATTATCCAAAATACCCCTGGTCCCACGCATTTTGGATATGGGGGACTCGACCTGTATTATAAATGGGCTTTGTTTGATATTATACATTTTGTGGTGGTGTGTTACTTGCTTGTTAAAAATCGGCCCCACATAGGCTGCTATACGTTCTAATAGAAGAGAAAAATGCTACTTCCCTTTTACCTTGAACATTGTGTGTCGGCCTGGAGCCTGTCTGTCAAGAACGCAGAGCGGCTGCTAGCTTCCTGCCCACAAGGCTGTGTCGGGAGCAGGGCAGCCCCTCGCCACCTGCGTCCCAGCTGCTCACGTCACTCTCACCCCTGGCCTCACATCTTTGGACTTTCTAAGCATCCCATTGCTGTAGCAGCGTGACTCCAAAAGGGGAAAGTACTGGGCAAAAACAATAGATGAAAGATCATTGAGGTAGGAGGACACTTTTATTGTTATTTGAAATTAAAAGTGAGCCAAAGCCACAGACGGAAGCTCCTACTTGTTAGGAATGTACATGAGAGCCAGGATCTGACTCAGCCTTTACAACAGGGTAATTGTCACTTCTTTAAAGAGAAGCTTAACCTGATCCAGCATGAAAGGACCTCTCATAACCGTAACACATGTGTATATATAAACACTCCTATAGCTTGACAGGTCTTCAAAAGTTGGGCATTGCAGGTCACCTTGCTGTTCATCTGTGCTATTGTTTTCAGTTGTCAGCGTTTACAGCTAGAAAAAAAACTCCCCGGTGTCCTACAGTACGCTTCTGGACAGCAACAAAGGGGGGTTTCTCCTAATAGCACAGCTTTGCAGTGTTTCCCACGTGTATTTGCGAATGCTCTCCTATCAAGCCATTGCATTTCATAGAGACTGAAAATTGCACATCTGTAACAATATAGGTGCATACACACACACAACGATTGAATTAATGAACGATTTTAGTAAACGATTTTCTACCTTGAAAAAATGAACTAAAATCGTTTACTAAAGTTGTTCATTTACTATGTTCATTTAAATGTAATGAACGATTTTTATGAACTACAAACGATTTTTGCATATTAACTTAATGAAAATCGTTGAGTTGACAAGTCTGACTGAACTACAAACGTGAACGCGCATAAACAATAATCGTTCATCGTTTGACTCAGAAAGTGAACGATTTTTTCAAACGATTATCGTTAAACGATAATTGTTCAAAAAATCGTTGTGTGTGTGTGTGTGTGTGTGTATGTACCTTATGACTGACAATTATTTTATTTGTTTTGCTGCTCTCCAGAACATTGATGATAGCTGGGTGTAGGAATTCAAATTCCTTCCATCACCTGCACAACTTAATGGTGCATACACACGGTCAGATTTTTCCTTCAGATATGAACGATAACGATTTAAAAATTGTTCAGTCGTTCATATCTGAAGGAAAATCGTTCATATCTGACATGCCTGAACGATGGACGATCAACGATGCGCGTTCCCGTTTGTCAGATAACGATATCTGACATCTGATGTGTTTGCAGTCAGACTTGGACGATTCCATTCATTTTAATGCAGTCAAAAATCGTTCAAATCGTTCAAAACTTTGGTAAAATCGTTCAAATCGTTCATCTGACAAGTCTGACAAGTCTGACCGTGTGTATGCTCCATAATGCTGTAACGGGAGGGGTGATGACCTCCGCAGGGCAGTACAGCTTTTAGTTGTTCTTTTATTGCCTAATTAGCGCTGTGTATGACGAATGTTCAGGTGTGTGCAAGTTCTATTTTTTTGAGGGGGAGCATCTAAAATAAATAAACGATACTAAAAGTATTTTGTTTTTATATCTTGTGGTGCTATGGCCGAGCAGTTGTTGTTGTTTGTTTCTGTTTTGCTTTCGTGAATGTCCATCTGTGACTGCCATCTGTGTTGTTTTGCAGTTTGTGTAATGGTAAGGAATACCAAAAAAGTACAAGAACGTGTAGGATTCAGAGTAAAAAAAAAATGTTGTGCTATACGGTCTTGTCCTCTTTATTGTTGCCAATTTCATGTTTTCCATTAGTGAGTGGATGTTCTGGGGAGGACTTTGTGGCCCGCCGTGTCACTCTATGCAGATTGGCAGCAGAGAGCCAGTGCTGTACTGAGTGCGGACATGTGATTGTGGACAGTGAGTGTAGACATGTGATTGTGTGCTGTGCACTTTGAGTAACTTCACAGTCGTCTGGTACCTGGCAGAATAGTGTGCGTTGTATACTGACGCACATCCCCTAGATGTGATCTGATTTCCTGCAAGCCTTGTAATGACAGATCTCATCCTCTTTACTTCTGATTCATTAGCAGGTCCTCTGTAACTCGGAGATACTGTCACACAGACTGTAGACCGTTTACTGACTGCTCACACAGTTCCTTTATACCAGATAACACTCTGAGCAGAGCTCGTAGACATGAACCCTATACAGGCTACAGGAGCAGAAACACTGCTGCAGTAAGTGTGGGGAAACTCTGTGTACACTTGCTGTAAGTTCTTATAGGAAGGAAGTGTGGAACAGACCCATCTGTCACTGTTGGGTTCCATCGCGTGTGGTCATGGATAGTGATAGATACCAGCGCTGGGCTCTGTGATGCCACTTTCCTGCAGGCAATGACATTTCCTGTGGTAAGCTGCATTTCCCCCGTGTCTGTATAGAACTGGCTATGGCACACTATATTGCTTTCTGTCTGCTTTGTGCTATGTGGATTGTGGAGGTCTTACCATCCTGCAGGTGTAGCTGTCTTTGTGCTCAGGAAATGGATGTGGTACGTTGAGAGCAGCATGTGGTGGGGCTGCTGCTTATTTTATTGTTTTTTATATACAGTTGCTATAGCTGGCGGTAATTCCCCTGTCATTGCCACATGTGCCTGTTTTAGAGACGTGAATTATACCTCTTTGCTTATTATACATATTCATAAACTAATTATTCAGATGAAAGATGGTATTGTTGCCTTATCTCAATCCTGTTTTACTAGAACCACAAGTAAATTATTAAGGATTATAATTCTGAAACGTCTCTGCTAAAAATCCCCCTGAAAGTACCTTCAAAATGAGGGTGGTGATGTGAAAGTACCGTATACCCTACTACACATGAAACGGGCCCTGCTCACACCTCCTCTGCATATGATCACATCTGTTCTGCTTCATGTACATGAAACCTTTTTATTTGTCACTCAGTTTCCCCTGTGTGAGGTATAGAGACAGACATCGTGAAGTTCTCTATCTTTTGTGGAACTACAATTCCCAGCATGCTGCACCAGCCTCTCCATGAGGTAATTGAAGCCTCCTGTCATGAATGATAAGTGTTTGCTTCCTGTGGAGAGAAGGCACACACCAGTGTATGTTAGTGTACACCTGTACTCTGGCCTTGTGGATTTGCATGGGAAATTATGTTGATATGTATAAAATGAGGTGTGCTGAGGTTTTCCTGTCAGTCTGTGTACAGCAGTCTGGGCGGGACAGCCCTGTTGTTGTTATACAGTAGATGTGTTGTTATACAGTAGATGTGTTGTACCTTTGTATAGATGAAAGTTGCATTTATGAAGCTTTCATCCTCCCCACCTGCCAAACCGCAAGTTAAGAACGCATTTTTCTCTGTACAGGTTCTGTGTCTCGCCTGCATACTTGTTGTTGTTGTTGTTGTTGTTGTTGTTGTAATAATATTTTTTTTATATTATATAGACACCCACTGAAGAAGTCCCATTGACGAAACTCGCTTGGGGCGTGGCTTGGTGACGTGACGCCGCCGTGATCGAAGTGCAGTTCATGCTAAGGGAGCCGGAACCGGGACGCTATCACCGCTGCATGTGTTACAGCTCTGCAGATATTATCTAAGCTGTTGGTGCTGTTCCTGGGCTCTGTGAATCCCGCGTTTGTTGCCGATACTTGTATGCTGAATGCTGGAAACTTAGATGTAAGTTTTTTTTTTTTGTTTTTTTTTATGTGTGCTTTAATTAAAAATAATTTGACTATACTCAGTGGTGCGCACCCTTCTCCTTCTTTGATAGATAGATTGATAGATATATCTATCAATCTCTATTTCAATTTGAATTGCTATATTAGTGTTCATTCTAGCACCCTGCACCTGTCACAACCCGTGCAGTTCCTCTTTCCTGCCTGGGGTGTCTGTCTCTGCTCTGGTGCTTCTAGCACATTCAGCTGATACATTAAACTGTTAAGATACAGACCAGAGTGTAGTGGAAGCACAAGAGCAGAGAGCGACACCCCAGGCAGGAAAGAGGAACTGCACGGGTTGTGCGGGGTGCTAGAATCAACACTACTATATAATAGGTAAATGCACATATCCATACTGGAATATGATATGAGACAAAAGGTGAGAGGGCCCTGCTTACTTACTGCTTATGTTGCTGGTGACCAGCTTCACTTCATAGCGGGACTAGATGCAGTATTAGTGTTCTGTAACTCTGAACACTGTGGGCATGATTCTGATTTGCACTCCAGTCCGAAAAGGGCCACATCTAGCTAGTTTAGCAAATTGCGCAAGCACTGCAGCTAACAAACGCATCTTTGCATACCTCCGAGCGATTCTCGATCCAAAAGATCTCATCTGTTTCTCTTCGTTCATGAAATGGGCTAGTCTGGGTATCAACTGGACAGCAACTGGGCTTATGCACAAAAGAGAACGGTCTTTTGGTAGTGTCATGGGTGTGCAGGACACCATATTTTGTGTCATGTGCAATGCCTACTGCTAACTGATCTTTCACGCAGCATGGGTTAGGCGTAAGTGCCAAGAATGGAGTTCAAAATCCATTTTCATGAGGCATCCAGACTTGCAGATGACTGAGAATGGGACTCTGTGTCTGTGAGCACAATATCTCACAATATGCTTCTCATTGTTGCTGCTTGGGTGGAGTAGGGATTTTAGGGAAACATTCTGTGGTGTGAACGCAGGTTTTTGGGCAGTAGTTTTGTGAAGGTACAATTCGTGGTAGTCTTGTGGTAGCACAGGTGGGTAGGCAGTAGCTTTGTGGAGGCACAAGTAGATGGGCTGTAGTCTTTTGGAAGCACAAGTGGGTGGAACGTAGTCTTGTGCTAGTAGAAATGGGTGAGCAGTAGCACAGCCGTAACTAGACTTTTTGGTGCCCTGTGCCGGAAAGAGCCTCTAATTTGTCCTCTATGATGATGAAGGGCTACCAATCCCGTTGTTCCACTGTTATCCAGTTCTAACTGCCAAATACAGTGTGAATCCAATGGCTGCAGTGATGATACACAATAATTATGCAGTATAACTCACCATCTCTAGATGTAGCAGCAGGATTTGTCCATCAGAACAGCTGTGCACAAGCCTGGAGCCGGCAGTGTAGATCACTGACTGAAGGTATAGAAAGAGTGCTGCTTGTAGTGTATATGCAGCAAATATCACCGGCGGGGAGATCCATGGATGTACCTTGTGCCGGCAGCTGAACTCACTGGCAGAAATTGTGGGGCAGATAGCTCCATCTGTAAGGTGTCTGATTGCTATGTGAGAGATGATAGGTTCATGTCCCAGGTATGACAGTATTTTGAAATGTGTGTTAAATAAAAGAGGATGTGACAGAAGGTGCTTGGGGATGTGGCCGTTGGAAGCGGAGTCAGTCTTGGCCAGGGAGGAGATAAGGGCAGCCAGGAGATGCCAGGGATATAAGTTGAGGAAGCTAAAAACGAGAATGATTATAAACAGAAAATTGACCAGCCCAAACAGTGCCCCCTGCGCGACAGTGCCCTGTGCCATGGCACATCTTTCACCACCCTAGTTATGGCCCTGGGCAGTAGCATTGTGGAGGTAGAAATGTGTGGGCAGTAGTCTATTGGATGTAACAGCTGGTGGGCAATTCATTACCTCTGGAACACAAGCTGGAAATATATGTACGTGAGCTGTATAATATGTAATATTTTGATCAATAATGTGATGGTCATTGATATGATAGGTGTGATTCTTTTGCTTGCCTAACCTTAAAACCCTTATTTATGCCCCTTCCTCCTAGATTTTGTATACATATGGTATAAGTTCTTGGCAGACGGAAAAGGACAGTTTGGTAGATTGAGTAGAGGCGGATGGATTGTGGGCTTAGATGGTTGGGTAGGGAGCTGTAGCAAAACCATTTGTGGGGGAAATAATTCTAGCAGTCACACTAATTTTCCTGCACCTCGGGGATGTCACTTGTTCATAGTACTTTTAATTGGCTGAATATTGTTCCAGCCCACAAAATAAGAGCTTCCATAATGTGTAGGTATGCATCAACTTTTTATTTTCTCTTATAGAATACATATATCTTTTGCCCTATTGTTTTCACTTATGCATTGATTTCCATAAAAAAATCCTTATCTACAATGAGAAGGCCCCAAACTTTGTCTTACAGTAGGGTTGGCTGTGCTCCAAGGCTGTCGGCATCTGCTCCACACTGGCTCCATTAGCTGAGCTGCTGGTCCAGAGCCTCCAGAGCAGAGAGAGACTTCCAGCCCCAGGCTGGTTTCTTGTTTTGATTTTATTGGGTATTTGTGTTTGCTGTCCTCAGGATGCTCCGGGCATTGCTGTAATCACCGGCGATTGTGGCCCTGCCTGTGTGATGTCACATGGAGGGGATGTGGCCTGTACAGGGCCCGCGGATAATGTTATATATATCAAAATGGCGCTCTGCAGAAAAAAGGTTCCCCACCCCTGATCTAGAAGGTGTGCCTATGTGTGCTGAGAAACTTGCACTTTGCAATGTAACTATTGCAGGATAAGTCCACTCTCTTTGGTAGCATCTTTTTCATTAAATAAAACACCAGCCTCGTAAAATACCATTTGATTTATCCTCATTCATGAAGGGACATCAGGACTGTGTTTTATTATAGCTGCAACTTTTGTATGTGAACCATACCTTGATTTTAGTGCACCTAGAAAAAGCATTATATCACCAAAACACGAAAACACGTTAAACATATGGAACAAGCCCCAGAGACCGCCAGAAAAAGTATTTTTCCAAATGAAAAAATGGCTGCGCACCCATCCACACAGCAGCTCTCACCTCCCCCGTACCAGTTTAGTAATCTTTGTTTTCTCAACTGCTCTGCAAAACTAGGTGTTTATGCCTTACTGGGTAAGGTATTCCCTTGCTCCGCCCACTTCCCTTCTGGCCGGTGAAAGCAGGGATGGACTTCAGTGAGTAAACCATTGATAATACAATTGGTGATTAACCTCGATGGTATGAAACTGGCCATCCCTATATTACTCACAGGCCAAATTAAAGTTAAGGGTGGGGCTTCATGGGTCATGTCAGGGCGGAGCTAGGCTCCGTTTCTCATTGCCAAGTAGAATAAAAAAGACCATTGGGGAGCTCTGTTCCATCGATGGCATCCCCGTGTGAAAGCATCTGCTCACCCCATGCCGCCATCCAGCTTCAGAAATCCTTGCGGTTTAAAGGAAATCTTGGGCAAGTCAAGTTGCACGGCAGGACCAAAGCTAGTGTGCCTCAGGTGTTTTACACTTCATAAATGAAATCCAATGGAGGCAGCCGTAGTTGTGGGCTGCACCAATACAGTTGGGAGTGCAGCCTATCGGTTGGCTGGGAAAGGGCTATGGGTGTGTCTGTTTGCCTTAGATGTAACTGTACACAAGCGGCATAAGCTGCAGTATTCACAAATGGAGCTGTGTGTGTGTAGTTGGTGAAGGTAAATGGGCCTGCACATAATGGGGCTCATGCAGGGTTTGCGGAGCATATCTTGGATGTTTCCTCCCTGCACATTCTCCGGAACGGGGTACACACAAGTACAGGCGATGCAGAGTTGTATGCGTTCTCATCTCTACTTACCACTGAGGTGATGTAACTGGGTGATCTCATATAGGTAACGTTAGTATGGCTGTCCATGCAACTGTGGCCTATGCAGAATTGGGTGGAAATGTAATCGCACATGTTTCCAGGCCTATCATTTGCACAAATTACTGTATAGGCTATTGCAGGTACGCACTGATGACAGACAAAGCATACTGATTAGGGCAGACACACCGCAAGATCTGACATAAGGGCAAATAGGGAAATATACGATTTTTTCCATGCACATGCAATGCGGGAGCATATACGATGAATTTACATTTAACTCTACATCAAGCCCAGTGAGAGTTGTAGTTCTACATAACCTGGTTTGCTTTTTATTTTCCACTTGATGATGATGTACTGTATTAAGGTGATGATGATGTGCTCTGTTAGGGTGATGATGCTGTGCTGTGTTAGGGTGGTGATGATGATGATGCTGTGCTGTGTTAGGGTGATTATGCTGTGCTGTGTTAGGGTGATGATGATGTGCTGTGTTAGGGTGATGATGATGTGCTGTGTTAGGGTGATGATGCTGTGCTGTGTTAGGGTGATGATGCTGTGCTGTGTTAGGGTGATGATGCTGTGCTGTGTTAGGGTGATGATGTTGTGCTGTGTTAGGGTGATGATGCTGTGCTGTGTTAGGGTGATGATGCTGTGCTGTGTTAGGGTGATGATGCTGTGCTGTGTTAGGGTGATGATGCTGTGCTGTGTTAGGGTGATGATGATGTGCTGTGTTAGGGTGATGATGTGCTGTGTTAGGGTGGTGATGATGTGCTGTGTTAGGGTGGTGATGATGTGCTGTGTTAGGGTGATGATGATGTGCTGTGTTAGGGTGATGATGTGCTGTGTTAGGGTGGTGATGATGTACTGTGTTAGCGTGATGATGATGATGTACTGTGTTAGGGTGATGATGATGATGTACTGTGTTAGGGTGATGATGATGTACTGTGTTAGGGTGATGATGATGATGTGCTGTGTTAGGGTGATGATGATGATGTGCTGTGTTAGGGTGATGATGATGATGTGCTGTGTTAGGGTGATGATGATGTGCTGTGTTAGGGTGATGATGATGTGCTGTGTTAGGGTGATTAAAAAGAAAAAACCACACCAAAGCGCAACCGTGCTGGCAGCAAGAAAATATTGTAAAAACAAGTCACCCTAACTTGCAAAATCCATATGAAAGCAAAAACAATACAATAAAGGATCCTCGCGCCGACACTTTTCCAATGAATTGTTCGAATAATTTCCAATGAAGAACAAAAACTTGGAAGTAACCAAATCTTCTTATCAATGCGTATGTTGAAATCCCATTAGTACATGCAAATAAAACACATAATATTTGGTGTTAGCGATAATTGTAATAAATTGCTGATAGATGACACCTCTGAACGGAAACCATATAGGAAGCCCCTCAAACCAATATCCTTGGGTGTCAGATGGAAAAAAAAATTTTCACCTCATAGAATGTGAGAATGTATAGATGTGAATGCTCACATTAATGTTGCCTAAAAGAAATATGAGTGAATCCCTTCAAGGTTTCTTTAACCCATATGCATAGATGGGATCAGGTAAAGTGCTTACATAGAAGCTTACTTGAGGCAAATGTATGATAAGCCTGTAAAGGTTTCTTTTCTCCCTCTTTCAACCGTGAGGAATGCCCACATGGAAAAAAGAAGAAACTACATATGGTGCAGTAGGTCCAAAATAAAAATGATTTTAATAACAAATATCACAATAAAAAAGTGGGGGTCAGCCCTCGTACCAGATAGATGATATACAGCGTTCATAAAGTATGCCCAATATCGCAGGATAGCTGGAACCCGGGTATTCAACTGCTGAAGGTGCATAAAATTGACCAGCCTTAGGTACTCAGGTGAACCTCCACTGCCACTCCTCCTAACATGTTTCGACACCTGCGGGTGTCTTTTTCAAAGTGCAGTGGTAAATTAAAAACGGACTTTAAATACCCGTGTACCGGAAGTCCGATACCGGAAGTCACTGTGCGCGACTTATACAAGGAGCCTAAATAGATGAAAAACTAGCCTGATGTTCGGGCGAAATTTACCTTAAATACGCGACCGCGGCCATCCAAGGTGCATCGCTCCGTGTGATACCAGGGCGGCCAGAACCACAACAAAAACCACAGACGCGATGTGAGCGACCTGCAGTGTTCAATAAAGTTTGTTGAAAACACGTGATCTAAATCACATGATAGCTGATCATGTGATCGGAGAGGGAAAATCCGGTTGCTATGACCACCTATCAACGAACAGTGGCAATACCCAGGCTCCTTTACATAAAAATAAAAAGAACATATGTGTGTATATGATATTAACCATATATATAAAACATATATAGATAACATGATAAAACTAACAAAAAATGCCTAGCAGCTAACAAAAAAATGAATACTTATAAAAACCATTTGATTTCGAAATCAGAGTTTAAGCCAGCTGGTTTCAATGTGTTTAGATCATAAATGCATTTCATCTCTTTTTGTGCCAATCTTAAATCTTTATTGTTGGACCTCCAATTATCTTTTACTGTGGAAATACCACAGAAACGTGAGATCCCTGAGAGTGAACTATTATGTTTATTTTTAAAATGTAGAGAAAATGGATGGCTTTCCAATCCTTTCACAATATTGCGAGCATGTTCTGCCCATCTGATTTTTAGTGCTCTCTTGGTTTTTCCCACATATACCATTTTACAACTGCATTCTATGGCATATATAGCATAACGTGTGTGGCATGTAATAAAATCCGTAATCCTATGATTCTTACCTTGTGTTTGAAATTCTGTTATTTTTGAGACACTACTGGAACAAGCTTTACATAATTTACACTCGCCACATCTGTAGAAGCCCTTATTTCTTGGAAGGAATCTTTTTCCGTCCATGGGTAACGCACTGGTTACTAAAGTATCTTTAAAGGTAGGTGCGCACCTATAGATGAATTTAGGCTAACAGGTAAGATTTTCTTCAAACTTTCATCTTTAAGGAGGATATTCCAATTATTCTTAATAATGCCTTCTATGCTTTTATGCTGTTTGTTAAAAGTAGTACAAAATGACATGGTGAAATTATTATTAGCCTGGGGATTTTTGTTCTTAACTTTGAGTAACGTCTCCCTATCCATATCTGCAACTTCTTTGATCGTCTTATCAAGCAAATCCTTTTTATAACCCTTTTGTTTGAATTTATTGGTCATTTCCAAAGCTTGTTTATGAAATACCTGGAATTTGA
Organism: Taudactylus pleione; assembly: GCA_031769625.1. NCBI lineage: Eukaryota > Metazoa > Chordata > Amphibia > Anura > Myobatrachidae > Taudactylus > Taudactylus pleione. Next base: position 2,423,013 of record JAUIMM010000327.1, on the reverse strand, counting down.
ACAGTTGCGGCGTAAACACATTAGTTGTCCTTTTGGTATTCCATCCAACCATTTTGGTAGATGGTTGCTATTCCTATCTATTAATTATTGGCATCAGTAGGTTTATTGAAATTATATGTGCTAATTTGCCCATCTATAATCTCAATAGTAAGATCTAAAAAATTGACCCTAATATTGCTGATGTCATAAGAGAGCTTAATATTAAGACTATTTGAATTGAGGTATTCACAAAAGCTATCAAGGTCAGATCTATCTCTCTTCCAGATAAACAAAATGTCGTCAATGTATCTCCACCAATGTACCAGGTTCGCGCTCCAGCCATGTCCTTCCCAAACATGGGACTCCTCCCACCTTGCCATAAACAAATTAGCATAGCTGGGCGCGAACCTGGTACCCATGGCTGTTCCGACACTTTGCAAAAAGAAATTGCCATCAAAATTGAAATAATTATTACGCAATATAAACGTGATACCTTCTACTATGAATCTACACAATGATCCATCTAAATTGGTGGATTTAAGAGAGTTTTCAATAGCTTCTATACCATCAGTATGAGAAATGATGGTATATAGTGAAGATACATCCGCCGTAATAAAAAACATGTTATCTTCCCAACATACCTCTGTTAATTTATTAAGGATGTCTGTTGTATCTTTTAGATGGGATTTTTCTTTACAGACCAACGGTTGTAGATAGTGGTCAATATAGGCGGATAGATTGGCAGTAATAGCATTAGTACCTGACACTATGGGGCGTCCTGGTGGATGGGTGCTATTTTTGTGGATTTTAGGGAGTAAATATAGCACCGGGACAGAATATTGATCATTAATAAGGAATTCAGAAACATCTTTTGAAATGCTTCCTAGATTTAGATATTGATAAACCAAAATTTTCAGGGCAGATAAGATGTTTTGTGAGGGATCATTCTTCAGCGCTTTATATGTCACCCCATCTCGGAGTTGTCTATATCCCTCTTCTATATAGTCCAATTTGTTAAGAATGACGACCCCCCCCCCCCCTTTATCTGCCTGTTTAATTATAATATTTTGGTTATCTTGCATAGATTTTAAAGCCAAATTTTCATCTTTGGTGATATTATTCCCAAATTTTTGGCGGGGATTGTTTTTAATTTTCTCCATATCCTGAATGACACTTTTATAAAAAGATTCAACAAAACAACCCTTCGCAAATGAAGGGTTGAAAACTGATTTTTTCTTAAAACTGGAGCTAGAAAGTGTTTCATTGGTCTCTTCATTAGCAAAAAACTTTTTTAATGCTAGCTTCCTAACGAATTTCTGTATATCTATATAAAGATCGAAAAAATTCAGGCTAGTTTTTCATCTATTTAGGCTCCTTGTATAAGTCGCGCACAGTGACTTCCGGTATCGGACTTCCGGTACACGGGTATTTAAAGTCCGTTTTTAATTTACCACTGCACTTTGAAAAAGACACCCGCAGGTGTCGAAACATGTTAGGAGGAGTGGCAGTGGAGGTTCACCTGAGTACCTAAGGCTGGTCAATTTTATGCACCTTCAGCAGTTGAATACCCGGGTTCCAGCTATCCTGCGATATTGGGCATACTTTATGAACGCTGTATATCATCTATCTGGTACGAGGGCTGACCCCCACTTTTTTATTGTGATATCTGTTGTTAAAATCATTTTTATTTTGGACCTACTGCACCATATGTAGTTTCTTCTTTTTTCCATGTGGGCATTCCTCACGGTTGAAAGAGGGAGAAAAGAAACCTTTACAGGCTTATCATACATTTGCCTCAAGTAAGCTTCTATGTAAGCACTTTACCTGATCCCATCTATGCATATGGGTTAAAGAAACCTTGAAGGGATTCACTCATATTTCTTTTAGGTAACATTAATGTGAGCATTCACATCTATACATTCTCACATTCTATGAGGTGAAAAAATTTTTTTCCATCTGACACCCAAGGATATTGGTTTGAGGGGCTTCCTATATGGTTTCCGTTCAGAGGTGTCATCTATCAGCAATTTATTTCAATTATCGCTAACACCAAATATTATGTGTTTTATTTGCATGTACTAATGGGATTTCAACATACGCATTGATAAGAAGATTTGGTTACTTCCAAGTTTTTGTTCTTCATTGGAAATTATTCGAACAATTCATTGGAAAAGTGTCGGCGCGAGGATCCTTTATTGTATTGTTTTTGCTTTCATGTGTTAGGGTGATGATGATGTGCTGTGTTAGGGTGATGATGATGCTGTGCTGTGTTAGGATGATGATGCTGTGCTGTGTTAGGGTGATGATGATGATGTGCTGTGTTAGGGTGATGATGATGATGTGCTGTGTTAGGGTGATGATGATGCTGTGCTGTGTTAGGGTGATGATGATGCTGTGCTGTGTTAGGGTGATGATGATGTGCTGTGTTAGGATATATGTGCTGTGTTAGGGTGATGATGATGATGATGATGATGATGTACTGTGTTAGGGTGATGATGTGCTGTGTTAGGGTGGTGATGATGTACTGTGTTAGGGTGATGATGTGATGTGTTAGGGTGATGATGCTGGGCTGTGTTAGGGTGATGATGATGATGTGCTGTGTTAGGGTGATGATGATGCTGTGATGTCTTAGGGTGATGGTGATGATGTACTGTGTTAGGGTGATGATATGCTGTGTTAGGGTGATGATGATGTGCTGTGTTAGGGTGATGATGATGCTGTGCTGTATTAGGGTGATGATGATGATGTGTTGTGTTAGGGTGATGATGCTAGGCTGTGTTAGGGTGATGATGATGTGCTGTGTTAGGGTGATGATGATGTGCTGTGTTAGGGTGATGATGATGTGCTGTGTTAGGGTGATGATGATGTGCTGTGTTAGGGTGATGATGTGCTGTGTTAGGGTGGTGATGATGTACTGTGTTAGGGTGATGATGATGATGTGCTGTGTTAGGGTGATGATGATGATGTGCTGTGTTAGGGTGATGATGATGCTGTGCTGTGTTAGGGTGATGATGATGCTGTGCTGTGTTAGGGTGATGATGATGTGCTGTGTTAGGATATATGTGCTGTGTTAGGGTGATGATGATGCTGTGCTGTGTTAGGATGATGATGATGTGCTGTGTTAGGGTGATGATGATGTGCTGTGTTAGGGTGATGATGATGATGTGCTGTGTTAGGGTGGTGATGATGTGCTGTGTTAGGGTGATGATGATGTGCTGTGTTAGGGTGATGATGATGATGTGCTGTGTTAGGGTGGTGATGATGTACTGTGTTGGGGTGATGATGCTGTGCTGTGTTAGGGTGATGATGATGCTGTGCTGTGTTAGGGTGATGGTGATGATGTACTGTGTTAGGGTGATGATTTGCTGTGTTAGGGTGATGATGATGCTGTGCTGTGTTAGGGTGATGATGTACTGTGTTAGGGTGATGATGATGTGCTGTGTTAGGGTGATGATGTACTGTGTTAGGGTGATGATGATGATGTACTGTGTTAGGGTGATGATGATGCTGTGCTGTGTTCGGGTGATGATGTACTGTGTTAGGGTGATGATGATGTGCTGTGTTAGGGTGATGCTATGCTGTGTTCGGGTGATGATGTACTGTGTTAGGGTGATGATGATGTGCTGTGTTAGGGTGATGATAATGCTGTGCTGTGTTAGGGTGATGATAATGCTGTGCTGTGTTAGGGTGATGTGCTGTGTTAGGATATATGTGCTGTGTTAGGGTGATGATGATGCTGTGCTGTGTTAGGATGATGATGCTGTGCTGTGTTAGGATGATGATGATGTGCTGTGTTAGGGTGATGACGATGTACTGTGTTAGGGTGATGATACTGTGCTGTGTTAGGGTGATGATACTATGCTGTGTTAGGGTGATGATGATGATGATGATGTACTGTGTTAGGGTGATGATGATGATGTGCTGTGTTAGGGTGGTGATGATGTACTGTGTTAGGGTGATGATATGCTGTGTTAGGGTGATGATGATGTGCTGTGTTAGGGTGATGATGATGCTGTGCTGTATTAGGGTGATGATGATGATGATGATGTGTTGTGTTAGGGTGATGATGCTAGGCTGTGTTAGGGTGATGATGATGTGCTGTGTTAGGGTGATGATGATGTGCTGTGTTAGGGTGATGATGATGTGCTGTGTTAGGGTGATGATGTGCTGTGTTAGGGTGGTGATGATGTACTGTGTTAGGGTGATGATGATGATGTGCTGTGTTAGGGTGATGATGATGCTGTGCTGTGTTAGGGTGATGATGATGCTGTGCTGTGTTAGGGTGATGATGATGCTGTGCTGTGTTAGGGTGATGATGATGTGCTGTGTTAGGATATATGTGCTGTGTTAGGGTGATGATGATGATGTGCTGTGTTAGGGTGATGATGATGATGTGCTGTGTTAGGGTGATGATGATGCTGTGCTGTGTTAGGGTGATGATGTGCTGTGTTAGGGTGGTGATGATGTGCTGTGTTAGGGTGATGATGATGTGCTGTGTTAGGATATATGTGCTGTGTTAGGGTGATGATGATGATGTGCTGTGTTAGGGTGATGATGATGATGTGCTGTGTTAGGGTGATGATGATGCTGTGCTGTGTTAGGGTGATGATGATGCTGTGCTGTGTTAGGGTGATGATGATGTGCTGTGTTAGGATATATGTGCTGTGTTAGGGTGATGATGATGCTGTGCTGTGTTAGGATGATGATGATGTGCTGTGTTAGGATATATGTGCTGTGTTAGGGTGATGATGATGATGTGCTGTGTTAGGGTGGTGATGATGTGCTGTGTTAGGGTGATGATGATGTGCTGTGTTAGGATATATGTGCTGTGTTAGGGTGGTGATGATGTACTGTGTTGGGGTGATGATGCTGTGCTGTGTTAGGGTGATGATGATGCTGTGCTGTGTTAGGGTGATGGTGATGATGTACTGTGTTAGGGTGATGATTTGCTGTGTTAGGGTGATGATGATGCTGTGCTGTGTTAGGGTGATGATGTACTGTGTTAGGGTGATGATGATGTGCTGTGTTAGGGTGATGATGTACTGTGTTAGGGTGATGATGATGATGTACTGTGTTAGGGTGATGATGATGCTGTGCTGTGTTCGGGTGATGATGTACTGTGTTAGGGTGATGATGATGTGCTGTGTTAGGGTGATGCTATGCTGTGTTCGGGTGATGATGTACTGTGTTAGGGTGATGATGATGTGCTGTGTTAGGGTGATGATAATGCTGTGCTGTGTTAGGGTGATGATAATGCTGTGCTGTGTTAGGGTGATGTGCTGTGTTAGGATATATGTGCTGTGTTAGGGTGATGATGATGCTGTGCTGTGTTAGGATGATGATGCTGTGCTGTGTTAGGATGATGATGATGTGCTGTGTTAGGGTGATGACGATGTACTGTGTTAGGGTGATGATACTGTGCTGTGTTAGGGTGATGATACTATGCTGTGTTAGGGTGATGATGATGATGTACTGTGTTAGGGTGATGATGATGATGTGCTGTGTTAGGGTGGTGATGATGTACTGTGTTAGGGTGATGATACTGTGCTGTGTTAGGGTGATGGTGATGATGTACTGTGTTAGGGTGATGATTTGCTGTGTTAGGGTGATGATGATGCTGTGCTGTGTTAGGGTGATGGTGATGATGTGCTGTGTTAGTGTGATGGTGATGTGCTGTGTTAGGGTGATGCTGTGCTGTGTTAGGATGATGATGATGTGCTGTGTTAGGGTGATGATGCTGGGCTGTGTTAGGGTGATGATGATGATGATGTGCTGTGTTAGGGTGATGATGATGCTGTGATGTGTTAGGGTGATGATGTACTGTGTTAGGGTGATGATATGCTGTGTTAGGGTGATGATGATGTGCTGTGTTAGGATGATGATGCTGTGCTGTGTTAGGGTGATGATGTGCTGTGTTAGGATGATGATGATGATGTGCTGTGTTAGGGTGGTGATGATGTACTGTGTTAGGGTGATAATACTGTGCTGTGTTAGGGTGATAATACTGTGCTGTGTTAGGGTGATAATGATGTGCTGTGTTAGGGTGATGATGATGCTGTGCTGTGTTAGGATGATGATGATGTGCTGTGTTAGGGTGATGATGATGTACTGTGTTAGGGTGATGATACTGTGCTTTGTTAGGGTGATGATGATACTATGCTGTGTTAGGGTGATGATGTGCTGTGTTAGGGTGGTGATGTACTGTGTTAGGGTGATGATACTGTGCTGTGTTAGGGTGATGATACTGTGCTGTGTTAGGGTGATGATGATGCTGTGCTGTGTTAGGGTGATGGTGATGATGTACTGTGTTAGGGTGATGATTTGCTGTGTTAGGGTGATGATGATGCTGTGCTGTGTTAGGGTGATGATGTGCTGTGTTAGGGTGATGATGATGTGCTGTGTTAGGGTGATGATGATGCTGTGCTGTGTTAGGGTGATGATGATGCTGTTCTGTGTTAGGGTGATGATGATGCTGTGCTGTGTTAGGGTGATGATGATGCTGTGCTGTGTTAGGATGATGATGCTGTGCTGTGTTAGGGTGATGATACTGTGCTGTGTTAGGGTGATGATGATGATGTGCTGTGTTAGGGTGATGATGATGATGTGCTGTGTTAGGGTGATGATGATGTGCTGTGTTAGGGTGATGATGATGTGCTGTGTTAGGGTGATGATGATGTGCTGTGTTAGGGTGATGATGATGCTGTGCTGTGTTAGGGTGATGATGATGCTGTGCTGTGTTAGGGTGATGATGATGCTGTGCTGTGTTAGGGTGATGATGATGCTGTGCTGTGTTAGGGTGATGATGATGCTGTGCTGTGTTAGGGTGATGATGATGCGGTGCTGTGTTAGGGTGATGATGATAATGTGCTGTGTTAGGGTGATGATGATGATGATGCTGTGCTGTGTTAGGGTGATGATGCTGTGCTGTGTTAGGGTGATGATGATGCTGTGCTGTGTTAGGGTGATGATGATGCTGTGCTGTGTTAGGGTGATGCTGTGCTGTGTTAGGGTGATGATGATGCTGTGCTGTGTTAGGGTGATGATGATGCTGTGCTGTGTTAGGGTGATGATGATGCGGTGCTGTGTTAGGGTGATGATGATGCGGTGCTGTGTTAGGGTGATGATGATAATGTGCTGTGTTAGGGTGATGATGATGATGATGCTGTGCTGTGTTAGGGTGATGATGCTGTGCTTTGTTAGGGTGATGATACTGTGCTGTGTTAGGGTGATGATGATGATGCGCTGTGTTAGGGTGATGATGATGATGCGCTGTGTTAGGGTGATGATGATGATGTGCTGTGTTAGGGTGATGATGATGATGTGCTGTGTTAGGGTGATGATGATGCTGTGCTGTGTTAGGGTGATGATGATGATGTGCTGTGTTAGGGTGATGATGATGATGTGCTGTGTTAGGGTGATGATGATGATGTGCTGTGTTAGGGTGATGATGATGCTGTGCTGTGTTAGGGTGATGATGATGCTGTGCTGTGTTAGGGTGATGATGATGCTGTGCTGTGTTAGGGTGATGATGATGCTGTGCTGTGTTAGGGTGATGATGATGCTGTGCTGTGTTAGGGTGATGATGATGCTGTGCTGTGTTAGGGTGATGATGATGCTGTGCTGTGTTAGGGTGATGATGATGCTGTGCTGTGTTAGGGTGATGATGATGCTGTGCTGTGTTAGGGTGATGATGATGCTGTGCTGTGTTAGGGTGATGATGATGCTGTGCTGTGTTAGGGTGATGATGCTGTGCTGTGTTAGGGTGATGATGATGCTGTGCTGTGTTAGGGTGATGATGATGCGGTGCTGTGTTAGGGTGATGATGCGGTGCTGTGTTAGGGTGATGATGATGATGATGATGATGTGCTGTGTTAGGGTGGTGATGATGTACTGTGTTAGGGTGATGATGTGCTGTGTTAGGGTGATGATGATGATGTGCTGTGTTAGGGTGATGATGATGTGCTGTGTTAGGGTGATGATGATGCTGTGCTGTGTTAGGGTGATGATGATGCTGTTCTGTGTTAGGGTGATGATGATGCTGTGCTGTGTTAGGGTGATGATGATGCTGTGCTGTGTTAGGGTGATGATGATGCTGTGCTGTGTTAGGATGATGATGCTGTGCTGTGTTAGGGTGATGATGATGCTGTGCTGTGTTAGGGTGATGATGATGCTGTGCTGTGTTAGGATGATGATGCTGTGCTGTGTTAGGGTGATGATGATGCTGTGCTGTGTTAGGGTGATGATGATGCTGTGCTGTGTTAGGGTGATGATGATGCGGTGCTGTGTTAGGGTGATGATGCGGTGCTGTGTTAGGGTGATGATGATGATGATGATGTGCTGTGTTAGGGTGGTGATGATGTACTGTGTTAGGGTGATGATGTGCTGTGTTAGGGTGATGATGATGATGATGTGCTGTGTTAGGGTGATGATGATGTGCTGTGTTAGGGTGATGATGATGCTGTGCTGTGTTAGGGTGATGATGATGCTGTTCTGTGTTAGGGTGATGATGATGCTGTGCTGTGTTAGGGTGATGATGATGCTGTGCTGTGTTAGGATGATGATGCTGTGCTGTGTTAGGGTGATGATGATGCTGTGCTGTGTTAGGGTGATGATGATGCTGTGCTGTGTTAGGGTGATGATGATGCTGTGCTGTGTTAGGGTGATGATGATGCTGTGCTGTGTTAGGGTGATGATGATGCTGTGCTGTGTTAGGGTGATGATGATGCTGTGCTGTGTTAGGGTGATGATGATGCGGTGCTGTGTTAGGGTGATGATGCGGTGCTGTGTTAGGGTGATGATGATGTGCTGTGTTAGGGTGGTGATGATGTACTGTGTTAGGGTGATGATGTGCTGTGTTAGGGTGATGATGATGATAATGTGCTGTGTTAGGGTGATGATGATGCTGTGCTGTGTTAGGGTGATGATGATGCGGTGCTGTGTTAGGGTGATGATGCGGTGCTGTGTTAGGGTGATGATGATGATGATGTGCTGTGTTAGGGTGGTGATGATGTGCTGTGTTAGGGTGATGATGTGCTGTGTTAGGGTGATGATGATGTGCTGTGTTGGGGTGATGATGATGTACTAAAGCTCAGCCAGTCTCTGTGAGTCAGCCAGCTGTGGTGCTAATCCCTCACAGCTATCTGTTGACTGTCTGCCCCTTCAGCACGGAATCTTCATCTGGTTGTGTAATAAGTGTTGATACCTCACATAGTGCTTATAAAATAGGATATTTTCCATGACAGACAATAGTTCTCCTCCCACCGCCCCACTAAGATGGCCCCAAGGAAGCTGTAGGTCTCAACACAAGAAATAAACCATACTTTATATTGCAGGGGTTTCCAGTTTAGCAAGTGTTCCCGTCATACAGGGCGGGAGCAGCAGCAACAAGTTTAGGCAGAAGTGACAGATGCCCGGGGATACAAGCTAAGAACAGAGTTTTCCTGTGGTAAAGGTGCGTACACACTAGACGTGTGTATGCAGCATTGCGACCCCCCCCTACTAACGGGCCGACATGTTAGGCGGCCCGTACACACTACACGATCCAGTGCCCTAACGCCCGATGTGTCTGCTCCTGTGCATCCCGCTGCATGGGGTCGTCGGCCGCATCATCAGGTTGGCCCTACATGCAAGGCCAACCTGATGATGCAACTGACTTCCCCACAGGAGCGCACACCAGTCGACATAGAGCATACACCGATTTTGAACAATATGCTGTTCCGATGCGTCGGAATCGGGCATATCGTTCCAAAAATTGTCTAGTGTGTACGCACCTAAAATCTTTTGCACATCGTTTGTGTATACACATTTCCATCCATTTTATTTTCGTAAAAACTTTATTGAGATGGGTATGCAATCCATCTATCTTTTTATATATGGCCATTCCATGTTTAAACCCCTTGAAGTGTGGAGTTTTGGCATCCAAATAATCAATTATTACATTTCCTCCTCTATTTTCTTATTCTCCTTCCAGGGCAGATGTTAATGAAGATGAGCTTCTCTATGGTGCATTAGTGTTACTGAGCCTTCAGTAACATGGAGTTACCCAGAAGAGGACTTTAGGACTAAGTGTTTTCTTACCGTAGACCATACACCCCAAAGACAAATGAAAGGGGTGAAATGGAAAAACAGCAACTCTCTGTGGATGATGACCTCTTGCCTATTTATTATGTTAGTTCTGATATAGGACCTGGTACGTTTTCTAGGGTTTGGCAGGAACATGAGGTTTCCTCCTCTGCCTCACATCTTAATCTATTGCCACCATTGGATCATGGTGGTTTAGCATCAGCTCCTCCCAGCACCGAGAGGTCCAGGTTTTATATACATTGCCGCAAAGATCAAGAAGGAACAAAAGAAGTTGGTTTCATTTCAGGTACTAATGGTGGGAACTATTGTGCAGACAAAGATTATTCCAGAGTACAAAAGGAAATATTCCCTAACCTCCATCCATCATCATTACCCAAAGCCACCAATACAAAAACCCAGGTCAATCCCATGGCCAAGAGCACCTCTGCTCAGGATGTTATTTTGGCCAGTTTACTTCAGGTTCAACTATGTGTGCTGGACCTCCAAGATCAGATCGATAATTCTGAGACCTGTCGCCTCAGAGCCAAAGAGCCGCAGTCTGAGACAGACCCACCTTACGTTGAGTTTGATGATGCCGTAAGGGAAAATCAGCATCAAGAACGTGAAGAGGACCAAGAGAGTGATGACACTTTTTACTCAGAGGTGGAAGATGAGCGCCTATTCTGTGACAATCCTTTATTTAATAGCTCCAAACCTTCACACCCTGTGGGTCACAGCATACAGCCATCTGTTCCTGCACTGGGCAATGAAGGCGGACTTGGCACTAGTCATAGGATAGAGACTCAGGGGAACGAGCTGCTATTAGCACAGAATGTTTGGGATAGCAATGGAACAGGTACAAGAAAAGCTGTTTGGCATCAAATAGCACGTGAAGAATCGCTGGAAGAGCTACAGATATACGAGGATGAGTGGGAGAAGAAAATGGCGCTGTCTGCCAGCTCGAGGACCAGGAAGTGGCATCTTACTGACAGTCAACAGTATACCCAGGAGGTACGTGGCACACTTGTATACAGTCAATGGTCCGGGTATAATGCCACCTTATTTATGGTTATAAATATACATTCTTTTACATTAGCATGTTTTAGCATTAACTTTAGAGCAGCATATACCTGTGATTTAAGAAACCGCCTATACACGCAACATTTGGAGCAGGTCATCCTGTTGTTAATCCTATTCTTGGACAGACTGTGCCCTGATTCTGTGGTGACTGAGGATGTCGCTGTTTTCTTACTGTCGGTGTAGCAGTGGAGGCTGATTGGCTGCATCTGGATCTAATTCCTGCATATAGCAAAAGCCGTTAACACACTTTGGCTTTGATTTCCCACAAGTTATAGTTTCCAGTACATTGTACCTACAGAGTTGTGGGGCTTTGCTGTGAAATGTAACCCACATTAATGTAGTTGTCACTGCTCATGATCATTCAAAGTATTGCAGAGCTGAGGAATTATTACATAACACACATATAAAACGCTGTAATAGCACTGCTTTGAAGAACATCAATGTAGATTCATAGGTTTATGTCAGTGCTGGACAACCTGATGCACGTCAAGGGCGCCATATGGGTGCTTGTAACCTTCAAATGGGCCGCACATTTTCCCTCTTCAAAAAGATAGGCAGAAAAAGTAAAATATTTCCAAAAATGGTCTCCGAACTCTCACATCAGCAAATCCACTGGTCCCACAATACTCCAACATTCAACTCTGACCTTTCACATACATTGCAGGATCCCCCCCCCCCCCCCCCCCATCCTCCCAATATATCCCTCTGGCTCTTGCTTGCCCCACAATGCCACCACTTTACACTCAGAGACCGATTGGCACTGGTTGTATTATAATTTTATATAAAATAAGCAGGGCGTCAGCAACCAAGTGTTAGGTGCCGTTGTGGGGGGTTAGGAGTAAATGATAGTGTAAGTAAGGGAAGGAGAAGCACGTGAGGGAAGAGGGCCCTGCTCGTGAGAGCTTACATTCTGCCAGAAGTAGAGAAGACGTCAGACCTGGTGGCCAGAGAGGAGAAATGGAATGGCTGCTGGCATATTGAGGGCTGCTTCCTGCTCATCACTGACTTTTGTATTGTTGGAATGGAGCAGTAAAATTTATTATAAATTCTAGTTTATAAGGGACCTGCTGTCAAATCTGTATGAGGCTCATTACTAAGCCCCCGAGCACAATAAATACTTCTCCACTGTCTCATGGCTTTTCTGTATGAAGCTGCCCATCTATTCATATAAGGGCTGATGCTGAATTTCAGTGTGCTTGTGTCCAAAATTATAGACACAAAAATGCATATAATAATAATATAAACTCATTTGTCAGCAGCTGCAAGTTGTGTACAGAACCCACCAGTAGCCTCTGTGTCAGGTTTATATCTGACCCACGTACACTTATCTTCACATTTTTTAAACATTTGCTTTAATAGCTAAATATGCATTTGCTATTAGGTTTGACAGCGTGAAGACAAAAAAAGCCTCTATTGTAGGTATAATGCTCTCTTCTGTGTACAAAAAGTTAGAGCACGCTAAAATGCGCTCATTAATCTTCTAATATATGCAGGAGCATGGGAGAAAGGACCCATCCACTTCAGAGGTGAGCCAGTTTGTGTTCTGTGCACACAAATGTAGGTCTAACACCACACCTTCCCTATGTTCACCCGTGTTCAGAGACATAATGTTAGCCCCGTAATCCTGCATTTAATGTATGAGCTGGCTTTAAACTTGATTGTATTCCTCTTTATACAGGAAATGGGACCTGTAAGTATAATTAGTGATTGGCATTATTATGGTAACTGATCAGGGCAGAAGCCCCATTGCTGAGAGGGGCGTAAACAATTTACCGTGTAAGGTTCAATTTTCAACTGCTCCTCTATGGACTTTGTTTTGTCTTCCTCTGATTCAGCGCAGCAATACGTTAGAGAGAACTGAGCAGTGTCTCCTGGTCGTCGTCTTTTTTTTTTTTTTTTACTACTTTTCTTAGTAGTAGTTCTACTTCTCTCTTAAGCCAGGCCAAACTTAGACCCGTCCTAGATTGAGCATTTCTCCCTTAGTAACTCATGTCTGTCAGCAGCAGGAATTGCTGTGCGTAAGAGAAGGCAGTGAGTCACATGGTCTGTCCTCATTGTTCTATACGGACATCCTTTATAGTGCACACTAGAATACAAGGGCCGTGCACTGTTCAGTCTGCAAATGAAAATGATATTGTACAATTCTAAGGCTTTGAAAGAATTTACTTTTGTCCCATATAATAAGGGATTACTGTATAGAAAACAATCTGGGTACAGGGCATTACTTGGTAACCATTTAGCAGAAGTCCGTTATTTGCTTTCCTTGCCTGATAATCCTCTCAGAGCTGGGGGGGGGGGGGGGTTTGAAGCCCAAGGTGTGTGCTCCAATCACCTAGTACAGTGCATGGGGCTTTGCACCCTCTCCCCATCCCCTTGGAGCCAGAAGACCCCATTGAAGGGAAAAGGGAATCTTCAGGTCCCCCTTTGCCGAAGCTAGGGGGTACGCCTTGATATCCCCAACCCCCAGAGCCAAAAGGCCCCTTAGGGAGCAAGGGTCTTTTGGCTTTCCTTCTCCGCAAGGCCCCTTTCTCCCCAGGGTTGGCCAAAGCTTCTATCTGGGGAACAGACTCTTCAGCTCTCCCCAAAAGGAGAGAGCCTCTGGCAACTTAGGGAGAGGATTGACCATAAGGGTCTCGCCCACAAACATGACACGTACAAAAATAAACATAAAAATGTGTGTCGCAAAAGGTGCAAAAAGTGCAATAAATAAATAGACCCTAGCCTTTCGTCCAGGAATATAACAAATGATCCTTGCCCCTGCTAGAAGACTAGGGCAAATGAAAAATAGTGCTGTCTGGAAAAAAAGGTGCTCAGTGCAAAGTGCCATACTAGTGCAAAGGTGCCCATACCTTCACCAATGCATTTTCGGGCACCCCTGGCTCATGCAGCACATAGCACCTCGGCTTCAAGCAGCCGGCCTCTTGGCCCGAGGGTCAAGTAATGGCCCATCACCTACCAGGGGCGCCTTTAACCGCTACAGCGTGCATAGGCATCTACACTTAATCTTAGCCAGAGATTACTTGTCCACCTAACTGAGGGGTGTATGACCTAAAAGAATTAGGGGGTCTTTGTACTAAGCCTTGGAGAGAGATAAAGTGGACGAAGATAAAGTACCAACCAATCAGCTCCTAACTAACTTTTCAAACGCAGCCTGTAAAGTGACACAAGCTGATTGGTTTGTACTTTATCTCTGACTACGTTATCTCCCTCTCCCTCGGCTTTGTACATAGATCTGAGACATTATAGTGCTCTGACAGTACAATTGCTTGAGGGCTTGGCCTGATAGCAAGGTGTATGTGTGACATCATTTGATGCCAGGTATGACCTAATTAGTGCAAGAGCCATTTCTGGAAAAACGATGACAGCGGGTAAAAAGGTGGCATACACAGCCCCCTATGTGTGTTCACGGCCTGCACAGGGGATAAACTCTGTCTAACAAATGTTGCCTATCTCTCTCTGGTACTGTAGGTAGTTATGCACAGGACATTGTTTGTGGTTACTTTTCCCTTTAATTCAGCATAGACTGCAATGTTAACTGTGCACAAAGGACATTTAGATGTTTTGTTTCAAAGAATAATTTTTTATCAAATTGTATAAGAACTCTGATTCTCATCGGTACACCTCTTTCAGGTCTTCGTCTGCGCAGAAGACGCTCCATGCAATGTGACTGGCTGCACCTCGGCTCCTGAAGCGCCTGAATTCTGTAAGTGAGAACGTCCTTAGACCTACATCGCCCTGCTATGTGCACAATCACTGTACAACGAGATCTTACAGGAAATGGCCATCACAATTGTCCCATTCATCCTTAGCGGTGTGCAATTAGTGGCTGTTTTGTTTGGGGGAAAGTTTACACAAAGTTCTATTCTTCTGTCATGTAATTGGGGCTGATGCTGTTCTGCACTGTGTTGTTGTTGTATTACCTCAGTCTTGATAACTTTAGTTAGGTTTTTTTCCTCATTGTACTGCAACCAAAACTCATTTACCGGATATGTTTATTATTTTTCCACACATACACACAGCACTGATATGCTAGTGGTGCCTGACTACCCCTCCTTCTTTGCTATTACAATATAAATCGTAATTAAAAAGCTTCCAGTGGTTATAGATTGCTTTCCAAAAAGACTAAGGATAGATAGATAGATAGATAGATGCATAAAACTAAACCACAGCTCTAATTAAATACAATTTGTATATGTCCCTGTGGTGGAGGTGGTTTAATCCTTCTAAAAGAGGATAAGTGGGAAAGTTACCCATAGCAACCAATCAGCTTATACTCTAGTTATCATTGATCTAGTATAGTCTTTAAAATGATAGGTAGCATCTGATTGGTCTATATGGGTAACTTCATCTGTCCCCCCGGTTTGATACATCTCCCCCTTTGTGTTTATACAATATAACTTAGGGGTATATTTACTAAGGTGCGGGTCTTTAGAAGTGGAGATGTTGCCCATAGCAACAAATCCGATTCTAGCTATTATTTTCTAGAAGGTGCTAAATAAATAAGTAGAATCTGATTGGTTGCCATGGGCAACACCTCAACTTTTATAAACTCGCATTTTAGTAAATAAATCCCTTAGTACAATAAGAACATCAATATGGGACCTGAGTAGCACAGAGAATTAGAATTAGTACTTACTGACTCAATAAATCACTGAAAAGCAATGTAAATGGTACGATTAGACTTCCTCCTGTTCTATAAATATACAAAGCATTACAATAAAATATATTTAACTTTTACTATTATTATAGAATTTAAGAAGTTGACTGTAGGCCAGGGGTTCCCAACCACGGTCCTCAAGGCACACTAACAGTCCAGGTTTTAGGGATAGCCATACTAGAGCACAAGTGACTTAATTAGTACCTCAGTTATTTTGATTTAATCATCTGTGCACAATAATGGATATAACGAAAACCAGGACCTTGTGCCTTGAGGACCGAGGTTGGGAATCACTGCGGTAGACTGTTCACTTCATTCCCAGAATAAACTGTTAGATCAGGGGTTCTCAACTCCAACCATCAAATACCCCCATTAGGTCATGTTTTCTCAATTTCTGAGTTCATCTATTTTGCTGGATCAGTACTTATCCAACCTATTTCCACAGATAGAAATCCTGAAAACATGGCCTGTTGAGGATTGAACCAGATATTTGTGATTTTATTAATATTAGAGATTTATTTAATAAAGGTGTAAAATGGGGGGGGGTTATACTCAATGAATTTTTTTTTTAAATCCAATATTTTTTGGAGTTTTTAAACATACAAAAATAAATCAATGCAGAAAAAAGAACATAATGTACTTGACAATTAAGTTGGTATGTAATAAAAAGGAAATAGGAATATACTGGTACAAGTGTACCCAGCACGGCAGTCTGACCTTATTTTTACCTCAGAAATCAAATGCCACATTAATTGCAGGGTGATACCTCACAGATTAATAGGCCATTGCTCATACTGTTACAGTGAGGAATAATAGAGGGTGTGTTCTGATCGCTGGCTGTGAGCATAATGTGGTGTATTCCGGTCATTCAGTCCTTTTATCACCAGTTATTGAAGCTCATAAAAAAATTTTTTACAACATGGAAATGTTTTGTGTGTGTGATTCATCTGCACGTGCTCTTTGTATGCATCTACAATAGTAAGGATTTGTTGTGTATGTTTGTGGGGGTTTTCCTTTTTGAAATAAGGAGAGCACGAGCCTGATCTGGAAAAGCTCCATTTATAGGTTTTTGCTTTGTCTCTGTAGAATGGTCTGTGTGATAGGCCCAGGTTAGGTCTTGTGGTTTTACAAGTAGCCTTACAATGAAATGCGGCTTAGATTAGTTCCTACCATAGGAACAGAGGAGCTCATTCAGACCTGCTTGCTAGATGCATTCGCTCGCTCCCAGCATATGCAAATCTAATGCAAGGCAGGCGATTGTACGGCAAGGCATTAGCACGCCCACTATGTCTTGGCGTGCGATCACTTTGTGTATACAGACGCCCACCAGCCATTCATAAGACGCCCACTTGCGCACGTCATCTCCTGGAAGTGCATGAAAACATTGGTACGTCAAGCACCATCGGATGTGCTCGCAGCTCTTGAGGTTGACTATACCTTGCCGCAAGCACTGCGATCACTTCAGTGTGAAATACAACCAGGTGACTTGTACAATGACGCTGCCAGTTAATTATGCACGCCTCTGAAACGGCGTTGAAACACTCAGGTATGCCTGCGTTCGTTCCTCCACTCCCCCGTTTCTAGTGGCCTGCCCTTGTTACCACTCACAAACGGCCTCTCCTTTCACTCATTCAACTGGCTTGTCTATGCTGGGCGAGCGAGCACTTCCCGATCTTTCGCAGAGGTTCGCACACGCACATTGCAATCCATACCGATGCGCAGATTGCAAATATCGGCCAGGTATGAGTGATCGCATCCTAGCGAGTGGGTCTGAACCCGCTCCAGAGCCCTGGTTTAGGAATTGATCCCACAGTGCACAGGGTCGCACTCCTAATGTGCAGCGTTTTATAGCATCTTATATGCTGGGTTTTACATTATTATATGAATTTAGCAAATCCACACCACCTTGCATGGTTTCCAAATTACAATTGAAGGGGGAGATTCAATTCCTTACACAGAATATACTTCCCCCGGGCACTATGCAATTAATTCCTGCGACTAGCCCCGAGAATGCATTTCTCACAGAAATCCACGTTAGCTAGGGCTCCTGGACTGGTCACGAGTGCCAGGGCGTGCCATAACTGCATTGTGTCTGGCACTTGGCACAGGAGAAGCTGCATAACGCTGACTGGGACGATTTCTCTGTCCCTGGAATGCTCTGGACTATAAAGTCTCTTGGTTACGACGTATTACAGTTTTGTAAATGGTAATGTGGCATTTCTGTATCCTCTCCTAGCTCCGTGCCAGGAAGCGACTTTTGAAGAGGAAGGGTTACTGTTTTCAGAGCCTGGTTTATGGACGACATTGCTACTAGCAGATGAGGAATCTGAGCACAAACCCCTACCTTCCATGGACCATTCATCCACTTCCCAAATGCAGGAGGAGCCAAGTGAAGAGAGCTTACTCACACTGTGCCATGACCAATTCATACCCATAGAGAACCATGAAGTAGGCACACATCTGTTATGCCAGGGTTGCCAAGGCAAGGAACATGTAAGCAGAAGATTGCCATTAGAGAGCATGAATGAAGAGTTGCGCATGACAACACAGCAGGATTCCCCGGAAATTGTAATAGATCAGTGGGACGGCAGAATGGAAGAGCTGCGGATGACCTCACAGCAGGATTCCCCAGAGATTGTTATAGATCAGTGGGACGGCAGGAATGTAGAGCTGCGGATGACCTCACAGCAGGATTCCCCAGAGATTGTTATAGATCAGTGGGAGAGCAGGAATGTAGAGCTGCGGATGACGTCACAGCAGGATTCCCCAGAGATTGTTATAGATCAGTGGGACGGCAGGAATGAAGAGCTGCGGATGACCTCACAGCAGGAATCCCCAGAGATTGTTATAGATCAGTGGGAGGGCAGGAATGTAGAGCTGCGGATGACCTCACAGCAGGATATCCCAAAGATTGTTATAGATCAGTGGGCCGGCAGGAATGTAGAGCTGCGGATGACCTCACAGCAGGATTTCCCAAAGATTGTTATAGATCAGTGGGCCGGCAGGAATGTAGAGCTGCGGATGACCTCACAGCAGGATTTCCCAAAGATTGTTCTAGATCAGTGGGCCGGCAGGAATGTAGAGCTGCGGATGACATCACAGCAGGATTCCCCAGAGATTGTTCTAGATCAGTGGGAGTGCAGAACGGATGAGCTGCGGATGACGTCACAGCAGGATTCCCCAGAGATTGTTCTAGATCAGTGGGAGTGCAGAACGGATGAGCTGCGGATGACGTCACAGCAGGATATCCCGGAGATTGTAATGGATCAGTTGGATGACGTGTCCACGGATTTTGAGACTTCTGGGTAAGTGAAGCAGCATTAGGCTGACCATGCACGTGTAATTGCAGATCACTACGAAATGTAACGCTGTGGACATATATTTTTCACTACACAGCTCTGAAGAGGTGACCTACGTGGATACTGTGGCCATCACTCAGGATGCAGAGGCAGCGCGTTGTCTGGCTGTCAAGCTGTTCCATCTGGATGGCTTTAAAAGGTCGCAGGTTGCTGCATATCTCCAGAAAAAGTAAGTGTTAAGCGGCTGAGACACTAACTCCGCATTTCACATGCAGATACACCTGCAGGCGCACACAGAATATAGGCATGCCGCATATCCTTTTAATCGTCAGAAGCTGCTGGTGCGTACTATTCACATCACTGTGCATGTTAGACGCATTTGAAGATAAAACGTTGCACGAAAAGATGCCCGGCACTACAGAGTCGCACCACAGCATGGCATGACTAGAAGGGCTGTTTAACGCACAAGGAGGCTAGATGTATGAGGACACATCTGTATATATTCACATCCGGTCTTATCACTTGTAAGAAGTCTCGAGATGTATCAAACCTTGGAGAGAGATCAAGTGTAGAGCTATAAAGTACCAACCAATCAGCTTCTAACTGTCATTTTTTAAAGACACCATGTAAAATGACAGAAGCTGATTGGCTGGTACTTTATCTCTCTCCAATGTTTGTTTCATCTCCCCCTAGTTGACTACATATTGGCTTAGAGCTCTGACCTTCCCTATTCAACCTTAACCTACACATGGACAGGCTGGAATTAGCTGAGCTTAAATACACTGTGTTACTGTCAACATTCTAATGCTGTGATTGGCTACAGCTGGTTCTGACCCTGCTCACTTCATCTCCTGCTGCCCTGCATGTGCTAGTCTATTGCACATGGCATTACCTGAATAACACCTAGCTGGACCCTGCCGGGGTTTAATAATAAGAATTAGAAGAATACCTCTGTGTGGCTTTTTAGTTGCGTTGATTTTACTACATAACCCACTGACACAAAGAACTAATAATTAATTACTATTTCCTTCAGTGCAAAACAATGTACAGTGCATGTAGTGTACACGCAATATAAAGGCCATCACACCATGGACCTGGGTGCGGGGAAGCAATAGGTATATCACAAAGTTCACATGCCCATAGCCGGAGATTGCTAAATACTCTGTGGAAATTAGCGAGACTTCCTGTTTAGTGATTATAGACCGGTGATTATTTGTTGGCCTAGTGGTAAAAGTGTTTCCTCCTTACACTATATTCCTTATCATGATTTCTGTAACTTGTGTTTACACAATGGAATTGGCTTGTCATGTGCTGTACAGCGCGCTGCAATGAGGATGCACATTGTGGATCTCATTCAGAGTCGGTCGTTGCAGCCGCACGGTCGTACGGAAAAAGGGGCCGGATATGCAAATGATTCCCTCGCAAGTTGCGTCCCTAAGTTCGGATCGGTAGTTGGCCGACCAAGGGGAGCAAGCGGTCGGAAGACAAAAAAATATGCCCCCTTCTCGTACGCATTGCACGTCATCTCCGGGCATATAAGGATTAATCGAGACCATCGTGAACCATCGGAACTGGTCGTAGAGCTTAAGGTTGACCATACCCTCTCTTAAGCTCTACGATCATGTCAGTGTAAAAACCTCCCATGTCACATGTGCCATGACGCTACTTTGTTAATTATGCACTCCCATAATCCGTATGCATTCCCATAAAACGCCGTTCGCATAATTAGGCACGCCTGCGTTCGGATCTCCACTCCCCCGTTTTCAAGCACCTTCCCCTGTTACCACCCACAAACGCCTCACCCTGTCACTCAACCTACCGACCTGGCTGTGTTCAAGGAGAGAGAACTTTCTGATCGTAGCGGCTAGTTTGCGCACGCGCATTGCGAAATTTACGCATGCACAGTATAGCGAACATCGGTGGCGTACGACCGTGCGGCCGCAACAACCGACTCTGATTGAGGTTGTGTGTGTGTGTGGTTTGTACTGTGGTCCAGCTGCTGACTCGTGTGTCTGCCTCTTCCTTGTAGTAATGATTTCAGCACTATGGTGGCGGAGGAATACCTGGCTCTCTTTGACTTCACGGGGAAGAGCTTGGATGTGGCTCTTAGGTAAGAGCAGTATTCATTGTCCATGCACTGAGAGAATGGGTGTCTCATGTCCTCACACAATGATGAGCTGTCTCAGTCCTTTTATCTTTTTTATAGTTATGAAATATAATCTTAACTTATTAACTGTACTTCCAGCATCATTTGTGTGATAAAATACAAAGGGAAAAAAAAACATTTGTATTTTACTATTTTTATTTTCTTCACCAGTCACAATGGGTAGGACCATAGTCCTTCTTAGGGTGCCGCTACAGTGCCGAATCTGTCTCTTATTTATTATTATTACCATTATTATACTTTATTTGCATAGTACAGCCACTGGCACTTTGCTTATTTTCAGTTATTTCCCTTTAAGCTATTCTATGCTTTCTGGGAACAAATATATTGGCATATATACAGAAAATGGACGTTCTGTCAGCCTTCCCCTGCCTATTCCCTGGTAGGAACAGACACAGGAACATAAACTGATATCTTCTAGTACAGGGAATGATGTAAAGAGAACCTGTCCTTTCTAACTCATGGATAACAGCTACTTAGGGAGTTAAACTAGTGTTCATGAGGACCGGGACATTACTGAGGCACTGCATGACTAATATTTATGGGACATTAGTTCCTAGGAAACATATATGGTATATATTCAGGCATATTGGTTCAGCCTACAGATGGTCTCCCTCCATTGTGTGTAGACAACAGATGCTCTATCAGCTCTAGAAACCGCCGTTGCCTGAGGCTTTCCAGGTGTAATGCAGCAATCTGCAATATTTCAGGTCTCTGTTACAAGAGCTGGTGCTGACTGGGGAAACTCAGGAACGAGAGCGGGTCCTGTTCCATTTCTCCAAACGTTTCCACAGCTGCAACCCCAAGGAGTTCAGCTCCGCTGGTGAGTGATCGCTACTTATGTCAGCTTAATGCCCTGTTTTCCATGCATCATTTGCTAGACTGCACAGGACTTGAACTCAAGCTATCAGATAACCAGAATTTTGTGCCTGTTTCAGATGCTGTTCACACTCTTACCTGTGCCATCATGCTACTTAATTCAGACCTACACGGACAGGTAACATTTCACCTATGTTTATGAGCTTACCCATACAACCAGTTTTGCCAGTTACAAAACCAGCACAGAGTTGGCAGCAGAAAACTAGAGCTGTCCAGTAAAATTACAATACACAGTCCCAGTTACAGCTTTACTTCTAATGCTCTGTATGTCTAATCATGTGTCTACACCTGGGGCCTGTTTAATGCAATTCCAAATGCAGTCCGATCATGTGATACTTAGCAAATAGCACATGCGTTTCGGTATGAGGGCCTGATTGAGCGTGCACTGCTGACTGCAGGTTCCCGATTATCGGGAATCTGCACGTGCGCAGCACCAGTTCTGCGCATGTGCACAACAGGTGCTGCAGAGTGAGATTACTGTAATGAGAGAGAAGGCTGGAGAGCACAGGTTTTAGGGCATACCTTCAGGTCCCACCCTGATTTGTAGCAGGCATCTCCCGATTATTTCCACCTCGATAAAAGTAGGCACACTTCTAGTCTGTGAGGAAACGTCCTGAGAGCGACGAGTTGGCGAATACTGGGCGGTCTATAGAGCGCACCAGCGCAAAACCATGGCGTTTAGCAATGCCCTTTTGGGCTGCTTCAAGGAGGTAGGTCTGACCATGCACAGCAGTGTAATTTGGAATGGGGGTGATTTAGTCTAATGAAAAGGTGTATTTCTTTCAGCCCAGTGCAGAGGTAAACTGAGAAAATAAAATAGTGGCTCATGTGAATATGCCATTGGTGTCACCAGAGTTTCTACTTCAGGGTCCATAGGGTATCCACAGGATACCTTGGGGTATAGGTGTGACGTCAGTCATCGGGCACCATAGAGTTAAGCTTTCAGCCTCCCAGGATGCACTAGGGTCCCCCTCCTATACCCCGCCCCCGAGCCAAGGCACCTCAGTTTAGTTTGGTGCCCGGCCGGAGTCGGGTGCACCTGTTGGAGTGGGGGCTAAGAAGAGCCCCTGAAGTTTTCCTGCATGCAGCTGTGGCTGCACATCTGGATGTACAGCATGGACAGTCAGTCCTGACGTCCATGCTGTCTTCCCTACACCCCCGCCGGTACCAGAACGCCGGTACCGATCCGGGGATGCTGGTGAGCATCTGGGGTCACAGCTAGCGGTGACCCCAGATGTTCCGGACCATGGCCGGAATCAAGGGGGACAGCAAGGTAAGCAGCGGGGTCCCGCGGTGGGTCCCCGCTGTTACATGGTCCAGAGTCACCAGGCAGGGGGCTCCCTGGGGACTGGCTGCAGCGTGGAGCCAGGTATATAACCTGCGCTTCCACTACCCCCCTGGGACAGCGGACCGCAGCAGAACGGTAGCGCTGCGGCGTCCCAGGGGTTAAATGCATGCCAGGGGAGCGCGCCTTCCCTGTGTCACAGCCGGCGCCTCCCCCGCTGCACACAGCCCTCTCTGCAACACGCCGACTTGCCCTGTGGCAGCGCTCCTCCCCCAGGCCAGCCTCCTCTCTGCTCCTCGGCGGCCATCTTCCAGAACGCATGGTGAACGCTGCTGGAAGCCTGGACGGAGGCATCGTGGTCTGGGTCCCCCCGCATACCTCTCCTCCGCTGTGGTCAGGTCTGTGTATGCAGCGCTGTGTCCTGCCAGACTCTGTGTCTGTGTAGTTGATTTATCAGCGCTGGTTAGTGCAGGAATTGATTTTCTTTGCATTGTATGTGACTGTGCTAGCGCTGCTGCCTGTATCTTCTATATCTGACTGTCAGCTTTATTACTGTCCCTGTTCTTTCTGCTAAGCCCTTGCGGTGCGGTGCTGCAGGGTGGTCTCTCGCCTTTTTCAAAAACAATTGGTGAGAGGGGTCACATACATTGTACCATCATGTCTGAAAGTGATTTTCCTCTCCGGCTACAGTGTACTACGTGTAAAGTACCTTTAGCGGAGGGGGAGGGTAGCACGGAGGGCCTCTGCCGGCAGTGTTTGTCTATGGCGCGGCCTATTACGGTTACAGCACCGGTACAGGAGCCGCCCTGGGCTTGTTTCGCTCGGGCGCTTACAACCTTAGTGGGCCAGTTAGCTCCGCAGCCCGCGTTTACGCAGATGGGTTTGTCCCAGCAGTCAGTGGTGTCGTCACCCATGCAGGGTTTCCCAAGACAATTGGTGGTACCCCGCAGTCTCCCTATTTCCCCTCTCCCGGTTTCTCAGGAGCCGGCGTGGGTTAACTCCCTGACGAGTTCTGTACAGCACTTGTCGGATGTGTTGCAGGGGGAGGCTGTGATGCGGCCACATAAACGTCCGGTGTCGGCTACTTATGAGGATGACGAAGGGACGTCTGATGATGGGGAGATTCTGGATCCTTACGATCAGGAACCTCTCCATACTAAGGACGCTGACGCTAGGTCCAAGGTGTATATTCCTGGACTTATTCGGGCAGTCCGCACAGCCTTGGTGATTGAGGACGAAGTTCCCCCAGCGGCTAAATCCAAGTATGCCTTTTTTAAGGATGTGAAGGGTGACGCCACAGTCTTTCCTCTTTCGGGTCAGTTGGTGGACCATTTAGAGGAGGCGTGGAAACAGCCTGGCAAGCGATACCAGCCGCAGAGGCGCCTGGCGGTGGCTTATCCGTTCGCGGATAATTATTTTGCTAAGTGGGAATCCCCTCCACAGGTGGATTCTCATGTGACACGTCTTGTCCGTAGTGCCACATTGCCGATGCCATCCATGTCCTCCCTTAAGGATGCTACGGACCGCAAGGTGGAGATCTCCCTGAAGTCCGCTTATTCCCTTGGCCATTTGCTGGGTTGCCAGAGCGATGGAGCGCTGGGCGGATTCATTGGAGGCGTCATTTGATTCCGACTGTCCGGCCGAACAGGCGGAGTTGATTGGTAATCTCCGTGATTTGGCCACTTATATCAACGAGGCGGCCTTAGACATTAGTACCCTGGTGTCTCGAATTTCTTCAGCAGCGGTGGCTGCTCGTCGCACCTTGTGGTTGCGATCCTGGAAGGCGGACGCTGATTCCAAAAAGGGTTTGGAGGCGTTGCCCTTTAACGGAGAAGTTCTCTTCGGTCCAGATCTGGACAAGATTGTGGCCACGCTGGCGGCAGCCAAATCGGCATGTCTCCCGTCGGCCGCTGTTCCTTCTGGTTCAGGACCATCGTCCTTTCGGTCTTATAGGGCCCAGGGCAGGCCCAAACCATAGTCTTTTCCCCGACAGGCTGGTCCCAAGAAATCGGCCAGGCCTCGGAAGCAGGCATGGAGTACCAGACGTCCGGCCCCTAAGCCAGATGACAAGCCTGTGGCCTGACGGTCCGGGCCTCCCTTTGGGGGATCCCAAAGTGGGAGGCCGCCTGCTGCAGTTCGCCCTGTGTTGGTCGGTCGCCACGACAGACACTTGGGTTCTCGAGGTGGTCTCCCACGGGTACGCCCTCTCTTTCCGGCACAGATCCCCGGCTCGATTTTTCACCACGGGTCTACCATCAGACCGGAACAAGGCCACGGAGCTGCGGAAGGTCTTGCACACTATGCTCCAGGCTGGAGTTATAGTGCCTGTTCCATTCTCCCAGAGGGGCCAGGGTTTCTATTCCAATCTCTTTTTGGTGCAGAAACCCAATGGGTCGTATCGTCCGATTCTCAACCTCAAAGCTCTCAACAAGTCTTTGCGGGTGCCGAAGTTTCGGATCGAGACCCTACGGTCCATCATTCTGGCGCTGGAACCTGGGGACTACATGGTGTCATTGGACATACAGGACGCTTACCTGCATGTCCCTATTCTTTTGCGCCATCAACAGTTCCTCAGGTTTGCAATCCGCAGCGACCACTTTCAGTTTCGGGCGTTACCTTTTGGCCTGGCGACAGCACCGCGTGTGTTCACCAAGGTGATGGTGGTCATGGCGGCTTCTCTGCGGCTGCAGGGAGTCCGCATGTTGCCATACTTGGATGACCTTTTATTAGTGGCAGGATCTCCGTAGCTCCTTCTGCGCCACTTGGACCTGACCATTGCGCTACTGCAACGGCACCTCTGGTTAATAAACTGGCAGAAGTCCACTCTAATCCCGTCTCGGCGGATTCTGCACCTCGGAGCCTTATTGGACTCGGGATAGCAAAGGATCTTTGTGACGGGGAAAAGATCTCTGCTTTACAGTCGAGGGTGCGCAGTTGTCTGCACAGCCGCCGGGTGTCTCTACACTCGGCGATGAGGTTACTGGGCTCCATGGTGTCGGTGTTCGACATGGTGGAATATGCCCAGTTTCACTCCAGACCTCTGCAGCACCTGATCCTGTCCAAGTGGAACGGGCTGCCTCAGTCTCTAAAGTCCCAGACGATGGTGCTCACCCCGGAGGTTCGCCTGTCCCTTGCCTGGTGGTTACAGACGACCCATCTCAGCAAGGGACGTCCGTTCTGGGTACCAAATTGGGTCCTGTTGACAACGGACACCAGTCTTCGGGGCTGGGGAGCAGTTTCGGGTCCACACTTGTTCCAGGGCAGGTGGACTCCGACAGAAGCGGAGCTTCCAATAAATATCTTGGAACTCCGTGCGGTCTTCAATGCCCTCCAGCAGGCACATCGGGTTCTCCAGGGTCGCTCAGTGCAGGTCCAGTCGGACAACGCTACCACCGTGGCCTACATAAACCGGCAAGGAGGAACCCGAAGTCGGGCGGCTCTCGTAGAGGTGTCTCGGATCCTGGTATGGGCGGAGCGCAATCTTCCGGCCATATCAGCTGTCTTCATCCCGGGAGTGCTAAATTGGGAGGTGGACTTTCTAAGTCGCCAGGACGTTCATCCGGGGGAATGGTCCCTGCACCCGGACGTTTTTCAACTACTGGTGGACAAGTGGGGTCTTCCAGAGATCGACCTCATGGCGTCCCGGCACAACAACAAGTTGCCGGTGTACGGGTCTCGCACAAGAGACGAAGAGGGGTCTCTGGTGGATGCTCTGTCCGTCCGGTGGACGTTCCGGTTCGCTTACCTGTTTCCTCCGGTTTCCCTTCTTCCACGGGTAATCCGGAAATTCAAACAGGAAGGAGGGACTCTCGCTAGCTCCCGCATGGCCCAGACGGCACTGGTTCTCAGACCTTCAGGGTCTGTCCGTGGACAGTCCTCTGCGGTTGCCGCTACGACCGGACCTTCTGTCGCAGGGTCCTTGTCTTCACCCGGACCTGACTCGGCTGTCTTTGACGGCGTGGCTGTTGAGACAGCCATGTTGAGGTCCAGGGGGTTTTCCAGCTCTGTAGTGTGTACCATGTTACGAGCTCGGAAACCGTCTTCCGCGAGGATATACCATCGCGTGTGGCATACGTTCTTCCAGTGGTGTCGACCGAGAGGTTATGCACCGTGGGAGTTTCGTCTGTCTCGGATACTCGCCTTCCTACAAGCGGGACTAGACCATGGGCTTCGCCTTGCTTCTTTGAACGTACAGGTTTCGGCCCTGTCTGTCTGGTTTCACCGTAAGATTGCTACAATCCCCGATGTGCGCACCTTTATGCAAGGTGTTCTGCGCATTCAGCCGCCCTTTGTTCCACCTGTGGCGCCTTGGGATTTGGCTGTGGTCCTGAGGGCTCTCCAGGGACCGCCGTTTGAACCACTGGGCTCAGTGGATCTTAAATGGCTAACAGCTAAGACTGTTTTCCTTCTGGCCATTGCTTCGGCCAGACGTGTTTCTGATTTAGGGGCTCTTTCTTGCAGACCCCCTTTCTTGATTTTTCATGGGAACAGGGCAGTGCTCCGCACTCGGCCTGAATTTCTTCCCAAAGTTGTTTCCCAGTTTCATGTTAACGAGGAAATAGTTGTTCCGGCCTTTAACTCACCTGGCCTTTCAGTGAGTGAGGCCACTTTGGATGTTGTGCGGGCCTTAATGACTTATGTTGAACGCACTTCTTCGTTTAGGAAGTCGGACGCCTTGTTTGTCCTCTATGGCTTCCATAAAAAGGGTTGGCCTGCTTCAAAGCAAACTTTGGCAGCCTGGATCCGTATGGCTATTTCTGAAGTTTATCTTCATGAAGGTCTGCCGGCTCCTCCTTCTTTGAAGGCTCATTCCACTAGGTCTGTGGGTCCTTCGTGGGCAGCTCGACGTGATGACTCTGCAGTCCAGATCTGCAAGGCTGCTACGTGGTCCTCTGTCCATACCTTCGTGAGGTATTACAGGTTTGACACCTTCGCCTCTCAGGATGCTTCCTTCGGGCGGCGGATTTTCCTTTTTTCAGCACAGGAGCGTCCCCACCCTTAAAGGATACTGCTTTCGGACATCCCCAAGGTATCCTGTGGATACCCTATGGACCCTGAAGTAGAAAATATGAGATATGGTAAGAACTTACCTTTGTTATCTCTATTTCTACGAAGTCCATAGGGTTCCACAGGACTCCCGCCCTGTCGCACCTGTGCTGCAGATGGGCTTTATTCTGGTCACCGGTTTTTCCGTCTCCCTCTGGTGAGAGTGTGATTCTTGTGTGTATCCAGATCTTCTTTCTCTTCCTTCTCCTCCTCCGGCCTATGGCTTGGTACCTAACTGAGGTGCCTTGGCTCGGGGGCGGGGTATAGGAGGGGGACCCTAGTGCATCCTGGGAGGCTGAAAGCTTAACTCTATGGTGCCCGATGACTGACGTCACACCTATACCCCAAGGTATCCTGTGGAACCCTATGGACTTCGTAGAAATAGAGATAACAAAGGTAAGTTCTTACCATATCTCATATTTTTTTAATAATAAAACCACTTTGGTGAAGGGCATGTAATAAGGGTGGTTGGGGCAGAGAAACGCTTATACACGATTTTGCATGGCCAGTGTTCCCAATCCTTTATCATACAGCATAAAATCCTGGAAAAATCTGTGCCCTTTATAGACCTACAAGTTTGTGCATTAAGATTACTCTAGAGGTCAAACTGTATAAACGGTTCTTTTCTTTGTTGTATAAGCTTCACCAGACGCTTCTTGTAATTTAAGTATGATGGTAATTGGCACTGGATGAACTTTGCAGAGTTTTACCCTGTTTATCCTACCTGAACATAGGCATGCGCACAGGCTGTGCAGGGTATGTGCCCCCGCACCCCTTATGCAACGCCAACCTAAAAAAAAGTCAGTAAGTCCGGGATCAACAGACACTGTTCCAGACTGTGTACCTGGGGGCTGGGAAGCAAGGCAGTGACGTTGGCGAGCACTCCAATCGAGCGCCACCACGTCATCAGCTGGCCCCCAGGAAGAAGTGAGTGGGCTGAGTTGGGGGCTGGTGGTGTGGGGACGTGGCTCAGCCACGCATTCCCATAAGGAAAGCCCTGCATACGCCTACACCTCTGTAGTGACACTTTCTGCCGTCTAATAACTTACACGCTGCTATTACTTCTAAGCCAACAGTCTCCTCTCTTCTTATTTTTTATTTTCTTTAATAAATTGCACCTCTCTCCTGCAGAACATTGGGAAGAGCATGACCACACAGGAGTTCATTAATAACCTCGATGGTATGAATGATGGTGGCAATTTTCCCCGGGAACTTCTGAAGGTACGTTACCATTCATGTGGTCCTGTGTTTCCAGTATTTGTTTGATGTGTGAGTACCATGGAAAGAACAGAAGTGTTTGAAGCACGTTGCAGAACAGGAGGCAATGGGAAGAGCGATGACGTTCCTTGCACGGTACGGACTGCATGAGCCAGTGCGCCTGGGCTAAATTAGAAAATTAGTATTTAATTACATTTAGTTTAGTAGGGAAAATCTATTGAAATGAGGAACTAAAATGGTGTAGAGAGTGTATATTTGTGGCGCAGAGGGTGGCACAGTCATTTACACACTGCAGGCAGACTTGGATTGTTTTACACCAGCTTAGAGTTGACAGGATTCAGAGAAGAAGATTTCTATGTTCACTTAGACCAATGTATAAAAAAACTAATAATAAAATGCTATTCGCAGACAAATGAGTCAAATCGTAAAAGCTTTCCCAACTTCCCGCTTACCTTCATGGTTAATATAACCTATAAACGATGCTAAACTGAAGTGTATAATAGCAGAAAAATAGAGAACATTTCTAGAATGCTGCTTTCTATGGTATTTATGACCTGGTAGGAGGTTGAGACGCTTACGCTCCTGCTTGTGGCACCTCCTAGAACTTCTCTGCTTTCCCGGAACCACTTGTAGTAGAGGGTAAGCCTGGACCTAGCAATGTGCTCGACGAGCATTGCTGGCACAGTTGTAGTTACAGTGTCATCCACCAATAGTGGCGTGTAGGCATGTATAGAGAATTGTAATAGAAGGACAATGTACCAGTGCAAAATGTTGTGCATGTTCCTTTTTATTGTTTGTATTGTCATATGACATTATACTATTACATTTTATTGTTTGTATCTTGTATTGTATTGTCATATGGCATTATACTATTACATTTTATTGTTTGTATCTTGTATTGTATTGTCATATGGCATTATACTATTACATTTTATTGTTTGTATCTTGTATTGTATTGTCATATGGCATTATACTATTACATTTTATTGTTTGTATCTTGTATTGTATTGTCATATGGCATTATACTATTACATTTTATTGTTTGTATCTTGTATTGTATTGTCATATGGCATTATACTATTACATTTTATTGTTTGTATCTTGTATTGTATTGTCATATGGCATTATACTATTACATTATATTCTTTGTATCTTGTATTGTATTGTCATGTGGCATTATACTATTACATTTTATTCTTTGTATCTTGCATTGTATTGTTATATGGCATTATACTATTACATTTTATTCTTTGTAGGGATTGCACCAGGCGATCCGCGTTGAGAAGCTGGAGTGGGCTGTGTAAGTAGTTTTGAAACATTACTGACTGTCTTATACTTTAGGAAACTCACCTGCAAACCTCATTTTCCTCTTTACCATCTGCTCCCATGGATCATGCTGTGCTTTCTCCTAATGCGCAGTTTACTGTTTCCACACCAGGAGTGAAGAGAAACTGGGAAATGTCCTGGTATCACGCCCAGAAAATCTTCTGTCTATTCGGAAAAAAAGCTCCCCCTTCTTGGACATACCGGCTCCTGACCCGCAGGCTCCAATCTACAAACAAGGAACGCTGTGTCGTAAAGTACATGCGTACATCGATGGCAAGAAAAGTAAGTGTGCGTGTAAGGAGATGAAAATAAATAACTAACCCTCACCCCACAAGTACCAGTATATACTAAGTAATTTGGATCCAACATACGTGCTCCCCAGACTGCTGCTATACTTACTCCAGTATACAAGGTTCCCCTCTCACTCCGGCCTGCAAATTTGTCCCATCACCCTCGTGGCTACTGTCCAAATATTAATTATACAGATATATTATAGATAGAGGAACAGTAGACTGAAAATATATATAGATATATTTTCACGCTCAAACACACACAACACGGAATAGCACTCCAATACTGATAGCAACAGCTGAGGTGCACTGCATATCAGAAGATATATATGGTGTGTGTGTATGTATGTATATATATATATATATATATGTATATATATTGAGAGATTGAGATTGATCATGTACTTTGGGCATTTAACCCATAGTGGTATTCGCTCTGCACCACCCTCTCAGTGGTTTCTGCAAAAAATATCTGGCATTGTACATAATTACTGCCGTGGTTTTCACGGGCACTAGTGTTATGATAGACTGTTGCTTGCTCATCACAAATTAATCAAAATGACAAAAATACCATTAAATAGAATTTGCAAATAAAAAAACACAAAATGAACCAATAAACCACAATTCAGTTAATGTCTCAATGTGTCTTTTAGAGTGCTAGTGCAAAACAAACAAAATGGAACTTTGGAAATGGCAAACTACTCTTAGATCTGTAACACTGAAAGTGTTTTTGGAAAGAGTAGAAACAAAATTTTAAGCTCTCGTTTAGGACCTCTGAAGTCCCATAAATAATATGTGGAAAATGTTCCTCTTAAATGAAGAAGAAATTGTTGTAGAACTTGCCTCGCAGTCACAGGAAGTCTGTGTCTAAAGGGTCTTTAGCCTGTGCCCTCTAGATCAGAGACTCTCAATAAGCCTTTCATTAGCTGCATTCATACAAATAATCCCAAATGGGCAACAGTGTGTCCTAATGTCTTGGATTATTCATTGAAAATTTTTTACGACTGAGATCTCATCCACAGATGTGAAGTATTTGATTATAAATCCTTGTTTCGCTGCTTGTTTAATAATAAACATTCACTAAGACAAGATGTTGAGTTGCGGAATGTGGTCTCATCGCTCTGTGCCAGTCCCCAGCTTTACCCATATTGAAATGTTGATGCATTCCATTGCGTTCAGCAATTTCATCAGAGACTAAACATTCTCCAGAGGAAGAGTTTAATTACTCTCTCGATTTCCTTAATACAGGCTTGAAGTACTGAGCATGTTGATCTTAAATACATGTATGTACTAAATCTTCATGCTGCTTCTTAATATCTTCTAACTTTTCCCCTTTATTACTGAAGCTCCATGGGGAAAGCGAGGCTGGAAGTCATTCCACACTGTGCTGAAGGGGATGCTGCTCTTCTTCCTAAAGGTATGGTAACTTACATAGAACAAAGGAGAACTTTCACTATGGGAATTATTAAGGACTGCAGTTTACACTTCTTGTAGAGACATACTAACCTATTATTCAATACAGTTATACAGCCAATGATACAGAGCTGCAGCAGCCCTTCCCCCTATACAGCACATGACTGATTCTTAAGTTAAGATTGGTTACATACTGAAAGAAAATAAAACATACATTTCTGTTTGCATGTGCGTGCACCATTCATATGTAAGAATTAGAACTGGCCTGTGTTACACTCTGTGTTTGGCTTTTGTCACCTGAGCAGGATGAGTACAGGTGTGACTTCCAGTACCCAGAAGAAGTGATAAGTGTGCACCATGCTCTGGCTGAGAAGGCGATAGAGTACACCAAGAGGCCCCACGTCTTCCGTCTGCAGACTGCTGATTGGCGCGTCTTTCTTTTTCAAGCTCAGTGAGTAACAACAATTATATATATGTCGCTTCAGTTCACACGCATCAAAATTGAAATGGAGTAGGGTTTTGGTAATGTCCTGAGGTAGAGAATGGATAAGGGTTTTGGTAATGTTCTGAGGGAGAGGACAGATAAAGCTTTTGGTAATGTCCTGAGGGAGAGGACAGATAAAGCTTTTGGTAATGTCCTGAGGGAGAGGACACATAAAGCTTTTAGTAATGTCCTGAGGGAGAGAATGGATAAGGGTGTTTGGTAATGTCCTGAGGGAGAGGACAGATAAAGCTTTTGGTAATGTCCTGAGGGAGAGGACACATAAAGCTTTTAGTAATGTCCTGAGGGAGAGAATGGATAAGGGTGTTTGGTAATGTCCTGAGGGAGAGAATGGATCAGGGTGTTGGTAATGTCCTGATGGGGAGAATGGATAAGGGTGTTTGGTAATGTCCTGAGGGAGAGAATGGATAAGGGTGTTGGTAATGTCCTGAGGGAGAGAATAGATAAGGGTGTTTGGTAATGTCTTGAGGGAGAGAATGGATAAGGGTGTTTGGTAATGTCTTGAGGGAGAGAATGGATAAGGGTGTTGGTAATGTCCTGAGGAAGAGAATGGATAAGGGTGTTGGTAATGTCCTGAGGGAGAGAATGGATAAGGGTGTTGGTAATGTCCTGAGGGAGAGAATGGATAAGGGTTTTGGTAATGTCCCAAGGGAGAGAATGAATAAGGGTTTTGGCAATGACCCAAAGGAGAGAATAAGGGTTTTGGTTTGTATTCCTGCAATGTTTCAAAGAAGGAGACAAGGGGCTGTGTGGAGGAAATCGCTGAGCACGGAGTCTAGGATGGCACTAAAGTTTTCAACCGTCAGGAAGAGTAGAGGAGGATTAGTGACCCTAAGAAGAAAAGAAGAGGATGAGCTTTGTTTTAGACATTTTGAACTTTTGGTAGCGTTGGAAAATCCAATCTGGAGCAAATATCTCCTCACAAGTCTAGTGAAAGTATAAATATTAATTGAACCAGATTAATGCCAGGTGTCCTCATATTGGTGGTCTAGGGTGTATAAATAGAATGAACAATGAAATAAGACAGGGTGCGGTACATGCAGGCAGTGTGGAGCGAACACTGAGCATCAGAACTAAGTATATTCCTGTCGTTTTATTTTCCTAAGGACATCCGAGGAAATGAATTCATGGATTTCCCGAATTAACTTGGTGACTGCCATGTTTTCGTCACCACCTTTCCCCGCCGCCGTGGGCTCGCAGAAACGGTTTTACAGGCCGATCCTCCCCACCTCTCAGTGCAAGCTGGACCTGGTAGGTGTTCTGTATAAAAGCCCTTGTGCTATTTTAAAGTCTTCAACTTGTACAGCTCATAGTTTTCACAGATACAAA
This sequence comes from Taudactylus pleione, assembly GCA_031769625.1. NCBI lineage: Eukaryota > Metazoa > Chordata > Amphibia > Anura > Myobatrachidae > Taudactylus > Taudactylus pleione. The sequence goes on along the minus strand of JAUIMM010000327.1, from coordinate 2,388,484 downwards.
CTCGTGGTTCTGATGAAAAACCCTGCTTAAATCCAGGCAAACACTGGAACCCTGGGATTCTTCTTCTAGTGCATGTGTTGCTGGCATAACCTGTAAGTTGAGAAAATATTCCTGGTACTGCAGCCTATCTGTTCATTTAGGAGTCATCCCTGTGAAAAAGTGCTTCTGTAAAGGTTATTCGGTACAGTCCAAAAAATGACTGCTAAATACCGCGTGCACTTTAAAGGTCTTTAGTGTCTGGTTGATTTGAACTTCCATATGAATAAAACATAATTGGCCTAACATCATTTCTCATTGTTGGTCCTTCAGTATGTAATGTTTCCCTGGCTATTAGACTACTTCACAGGTTTTCAAACTCCGTCCTCAGGACCCCAGACAGTGCTTGTTTTCCAGGTCTCCTCACAGAATCACAAGTGAAATAATTAGCTCCACCTGTGGATCGTTTAAAATGTGTGAGGGAGTAATGAGTACACCTGTGCTCTTGCTAGGTGACTTGGAAAATGTGAACTGTGTGGGGTCCTGAGGAGCGAGTTTGAGCACCATTGGCCTGCCTTAATCTGGTTTGCCATACACCCCTTAATGTATCTGACCTCTGCACTCCATTTTACTTTTTTCGCCACAAATGTAATGCCACTATCTCACATTCCTCTCACCTAGGAGGAGCAGCTTCAGTCCCACGAGTGCTTGATGGACAGTTTTACTGACGACCTGACGGAGCATCAGCGGAATCTTCCAGACTCCAAAAGCAAAACGCGGGATTGGGAGGACTATCACCTGCGAGAGGAGTATTTACGCTATGAGGTGAGGAGCGGCCTGTCTGTGGGGTTGTCTGAGAGGTCACGTGTGGGCATCAGACATTTTGTCATAATGCAGAGTTCAGGTTGTTTAAACAGTTTCCTTTTCTTTCCATCCCCTCCCAGAAAATGAGGTACGAAACCTATGTGAAAATTTTAGCCTTGCGGATGGAGAGCGGCTGTGAGGACC
>JAUIMM010000327.1:2310000-2382500 GCA_031769625.1 Taudactylus pleione | reverse complement strand
TCCCTGGATGAAACCGATAATTACTGGAATTTAATCAGGGGATTTGACTGAAGCTAGCTCTTTAGCTGATCAGATTTTGGATAGGTGATGCTTTAATTGATACTATTCCTGTTCAGTCTCATATTTCGGCTTTGGCCATTTCAACCAGGTGTTCGCTATGACTTAAAACATGAAAGGCAGACCTAGAATCCAAACATGCTTTTGAAGCATTGCCTTTTGAAGGAGGTTCTTTGTTTAGTCCAGAATTAAATTATTTTTCAGGTCACAGCAGGTAAAAGTCCTTACCTTCCTGTAAAAACACCAAAACCAAAATCCCCTAGCCTTCATTCCTTTTGGACTCAAGGCAGGGGAAGTATTCAGGCCTTCTGGGTGGTACCTAGGGATCCCCGAAGAGGGACCTTTAGGAGACGTGCTGGCTAGAGCACCAGTCGCCCTGCTGCTAAGTCAGCAGGTCAATCCACATGACTGTCACGTCCTCTGGTTGGCGGCCTCTTCCGGGAAACCTGGATTCAATCCAACCCAAATTTTTGAATAAGTCAACCAGTAACCAGAGGTTACATTTTAGATTTGGAGGGTCCTGTTCCATTAAGATTATTCTCCACTTCTGTCCCTGTGGATGGTTGTAGAAAGGTGGCTCTCATACAGGTCATTTCTGCGCTCTCCGATTCCAGAGTAATTATTCCGGTTCCGGTACTACAGCAAGGCCTGGGGTTCTACTCCAGTCTTTTCTTGGTAGACAAACCAGACAGGTCGTTTTGTCCCATTCTCAACCTCAGGGGGTTAAATACTTATCTCCATTTTGAATCATTTAAAGATGGAGTCAATAAGGTCAGTCATTCATTCCATGGAGGAAGAGGAATTTCCGTCCTCCATACATATCAAAGATGCCTACCTCTATATTCCTATATGGAGGGGTCATCAAAATCTTCTGCGGTTTGCAGTGGGGCATCGGCATTTTCAGTTTCAGGCTCTACCATTCGGTTTGGCCACCACTCCCAGAGCCTTCATAAAGGTTATGGTACAAATGATCTCCCTACTCAGGAGTGGGGGGGAGATAAATGTGTTGGGTTATCTGGGTGATTTGTTGCTAAGGGCATTCTTAGTAGCCTTATTGCAACAACATCTCAACATCTTCAGATTACTTTAGGCATGCTGCAGAGATTCGGCTGGATTATCAATTTTCCCAAATCAAATTTAATTCCATCTCAGAGGATGGTATTTTTGGGTCTTCTCTTCGACAACCAGTGTCAGAGTTTCTTCTGCAGGCAAAGATTCAGGATCTGCAATCCAATATAAGGACCATTTTACATATGTCTCATATCTCAGTCCTCAGGGCGATGCAGCTACTGGAAAAAATGGTGGCTTCATTCGAAGACGTTCTTTTCGCCATATTTCAAGGCCGTCCACTGCAAAACCAATTGCTTCATTGATGGGTGAAGCCAGACCCTCGTTTAAAGAGGCAGATGTTCAGATTATCTCTGCAGACATGGCAGTCTCTTCAGTGGTGGCTAGAGGATGCAAATCTGCTTACCAATTGTCAGTAATAAATTGGACCATTGTCACCACAGATGCCAGCTAATAGGCTGGGGGACGGTGGTTTTAGACAGGCATCTACAGGGTCTTCGGTCCATCCAGGAAGCCTCGCTTTCCATCAATATACTGGAATTAAGCAATTCGATATGCATTGGTTCAATTCTATCTAAGGAGCCTATCAGTGCGAATCCAATCAGACAATGCACAAGCAGCTGGCAAGCAATGAGGGAGGTTTCTCTCATTGGGCAGAAAATTGTGTTTCAGCTATTTCTGCAATTTACATTCCAGGGGTGGACAACTGGGAGGTGGACTTCTTAAGTCACCACAGTGTGCATCCGGGGGAATGGCAATTACACCAAGTGGTGGTTGCGGAAATAGTTGCCAGATGGGGATCTCCAGACATAGATCTAATGGATTCTCGTTTCAACAAGAAACTTCCAAGGTACGGATCTCGGTCCTGGGAACCTCTGGCATCTCTAGTGGATGCCATGACAGCACCTTGGGTGTTCCACCTGGGATACATCTTTATAATGTTACCAAAGGTACTTAAGCAGATTCGATCAGTGGCATGGGCGATCATTTTGGTGGCTCCAGATTGGCCATGTCGTCATTGGTCCGCAATTCTTCGAACCATGTTGGCAGACGTTCCGTATCATCTGCCCCTGCATCCAGATCTGTTACTTCAGGGTCCATGCCGTCACCCCGATTTGTCTCGCTTGGCTTTGATGGCATGGTTCTTGAATCCAATATCTTGGGGGCCAATGGGTTTTCAGATTCTGTGGTGAAAACCATGACACAGGCTCGCAAACCAGTTACTTCCCAGATTTATCATCTGATATGGAAGATATATATTTCTTGGTGTGAACAACATAAGTTCCTAAAAGATTCCGAGTATCTTGTTTCTTGTCTTTTCTGCAAGAGGGGTTGGTTAAGGGTCTTAGATTGTCCTCTCTTAAGGGACAAATTTCATCCCTATTGATCCTGTTTCAGAGGAAATTGGCCTCCATTCCTGAAGTTCAGACCTTCTTGCAGGGGCCTGCTTCATATACAGCCTCCTTATGTCGCGCCGGTTCCTCCTTGACACTTGAATTTAGTTTGGAGGCTCTTCAAAAGTGCCGTTTGAGCCTTTGGAATCTGTCGAATTGTGATATCATACTTTTGAAGGTTATGCATTTACTTGGACCGTACTGTGTCTTTGAGGCATACGGATTCCCTATTGGTGTTGATTGATGCACCAAAAAGAGGCTGGCCAGTCTAGAAAGGATCCATCGCCAGATGGGTCACTTCTGCCATTCGGCAGGCATATTTCTCCTCAAATGTGACGATTCCAGCCTCAATTTGGGCCCACTTGACTCGTGTTGTCGGGGTTTCTTGGGCTGTACGGCATGGTGCCTCGGTTGAGCAGATGTGCAAAGCAGCTAACTGGTCATCCGTACACACTTTTACAAAACTTGACCGTTTCCATACATTTGGCGCAAGGGATACCAGTGTTGGTTGGAAAATTCTTAGAGCGGTTGGTTCTGACGCTCCCCCTCCCCCACTTAATTGGCTTGCTTTGGTATATCCCAGAAGTAATGCGATCCCCCAGATGTATGAAAAAGGAAATTTTGATTTTTACTCACCGTAAAATCTCTTCCTTGGAGTCCATCTGGGGGATGCTGGGATCCCTCTCTTGTTTGGTTTCATACTAGATACCTGTTGGTTTCTGGTTTTTCATTTCTTCTGTGAGTCTTTCTCTGACTTTGTTAAACATAGACTGAGCTTATGGTGAAAGGGGAGAGGTTATATAGGGGGTGGGAGACAGTTTCAATTAGTTAGTGCCTGACTCCACACCTCACTATGCATAACTCAGAAGTAATGGCATCCCCCTGATGGACTCCAAGGAAGAGATTTTACGGTGAGTACAAATCAAATTTTTTCATTGTGACTATGTGGAATGATTTTTCATTGCTATTTATGAAAAAGTTCCGTAGATGGTGTTCTCCTCTCCTTCACCGGCAATTCCTCAGTAAGAATGACAGCAGAGGAGCTAGAGTAACGGAACAAGGGTCCTTGTGTCCTGAAGGAATGTCAGGACCAGCTATGTTTGATACAAGCCACAATTGGGCCAAAGCAGCTGACGTGCGTGTGTGTGTGTGTGTGTGTGTGTGTGTGTATATGGATGTATGTATGTATGTATGTATATGTATATATATATATATATATCAGAGGTAGAGTTTTGGGTGCCAGGTTAGAGTATGTCCAACAATAGAGTCAAAGGTTATCCAGCCAGGGTAAGCCTTGAAGAACCAGCACACCACCATATATATTAAAGAGAGATCATATTTAATATATTAGCTTTAAAAAAGTCATAAAAACGCCATCATAGATTCAAAGTGATGTATACTCATCCACAACTGGAGGCTTTAGCAGTACAGAGAAAATAGTAACGGATCATCCCAAGGGGCCGCTTCGGCACTCATTGCCTTTGACTTTTTTCAAGCTAATATATTAAATATGATCTCTCTGATATATATGGTGGTGTGCTGGTTCTTCAAGGCTTGTGTGTGTGTATATATATTTCCGTAGTGCAATGCATGCTGGTAAATGGGAGTATCCATAAATCGGGTTGGAATGCTGTTCTCCTAAGGAGAATGTGTATGAAGAATTTGGATTTGTTGTGTTTTCACCCAATAGCCATTTAAGTGGAGTACATGGTAAAAAGTGGTGGGACCCTAAAGAAGCTACAACAGCTAATTCAGGACAATGTAATATAGTAAGAAGTGGCAGGAAGTCCATCTTGGTACTGCGAAAACCCCATAAACCTCATGTTGCCTACAACAGAACAAGGTGCAGGGCAATAACACTTAGCCATATATCACCCATACAAACTGCAGCATATGGGCTGCCCTGATAGAACTCCGTGAGATAATGCATAGATCTGGTTTTGTGTCCACTATCGAAAATTCAAGATCCCCCTATTAGGATGCATACACTTTGCCCACAATTGAGGAGTTGTTCACTTGTGTTTCTCTTCTAGGCCCTGACAATCAGTTACTGTCAGAGGCCCTGATCACTCCTAAATACCAAAGGAAGAGCGCTATTTTAAGTGTTCATTGAATTCAGATGGAATGCCTTTTGACGCTTTGCAATGTGCTGAAGGAAATAATGAGAAATAAAGTACCTTTAAGTTACAGGTGCTGGCGCTGATCTTGCCTGCTGCTGAAATATGTAAAAGCTTTTGGGTGGCTGCAAGTTTTATCATGTTCATGGACAATAATCCTGTCTCTTCTACAAACTGGTCAAACTAAGGAGCTCTGGTGCAGCCCTCCAGTATACCCAATGAAGTTTGGTCAGCCTGGGAGTTACAAGATGAAGAATAAAACACTGACCATAGATTGTCAATTCCTGCTGTAGATAAATGTAAGGAACTACAGATTTTGATAGAAGGGACATAGAGGATGGCAGCAGATTAGGATGATCAATTCTCTCCTTATCTTTCCATTATTTGTTCCATTTAGTGTTTGAAAAATGACAGGAGCTGATTGGTTGGTACTTTATCTCTCTCCAATTTATCACTTATCAGAGCTTAGTACGTCTGCCCCTTTGAAAGTAACAACCAATCAGCATCTAACTGTCATTTTTTCAGGCTGTGTTTGAAAAATGACAATCTAATTGGTTGGTACTTTGGGGAAGATGTATGATGGTGGCCTGTAATTTTGGTAACTGCTCACGTTAAGTACTGCAGTTACTGCTTCCCTGCATGTAGTAATGCAGCGACATGATTAGAATGACGGGGCGCTATACATAGAAGCCCAAGCCATTAAGGCAAGGAAGTTCTGTCTTTTGTTTAAAGGATGTTGTCAATAGTTTTCCTAATGTTGTCCTGGGTATATTAGAGCTCGAAATGAATCCCACCTAATCAGAACATCCCAAGGAGTATGTGCTCCCACCTGTCCCAAAGAGTATGTCCCCCCCCCCCGCCCCCGGAGTATGTGCTCCCACCTGTCCCAAAGAGTATGTGCTCCTACCAGGACTGGCAGTACTTTAAGCCTACAATAAGTAGAGAGGTGGGTCGGCGACTGTTACAAGCTGTAGGATCCCAATGAAATAGGATTATAAAGCCCAGCCAACATGGTATTGACTCTATAGCAGGGGTGGGCAATTAGCGGCCCTCCAGCTGTTTTAGAACTACACATCCCAGCATGCCCTGCCACAGTTTCGCTATTTGGCCATGCTAAAGCTGTTACAAGGCTGGGATTTGTAGTTCAACAATAGTTGGAGGGCCGCTAATTGCCCACCCCTGCTCTATAGAGTAGTCAGGCACAGTTTGAGCAAGTGATCGAGAAACTTAAAACCTCTGCTAGAAGGACATGTCTTTATTCTGTGTCAGGTCTTTGCTGGTTTACTAATGATTATGGTGATGGACAGTAACTAGAACATTGCTAGATTTTGTCCTTTGAGTTGGTGGAGCTCTGAGTCTGGGAAGCTGGATTTATATAGTGTAGCAAATGATATTCCCAAACGCGTTCTGCAATCCTTTTAGAGTCAAAGGTAAGTTGGCTTATTGCTGATTGACGTGATCATGTTATGCCTGCGTTTGGCCCTCAGCAGGCTGGCTGTCATGACGACCACTTTGTCACCCCTGTTGTGAAACGTCTGCCATTGACGGGTCTTCGCTGCTCTGGTAGATGGTACTTAAGCTGATCCTTGAGAGCAAGAAGCGAAGTTGGAGAATAGAAGTGCTGATGTGTAACACTGAAAGCATACAGTACATTAGTGCTTCTAGTTCAGCGATATTAGTACTCTTTCCAGACCATAGGACTCCTGTAGCGGTTGCTTTGCGAGGCTCTCCGAGGGATGACTGAACAATGTATGGTGAATTACCACGAGAAAAGCCGTGAACATTTGGTCAAGCTCTGTAGACTATTTTTGCCTAAAAAAAAGATTGATGGCACAGGTGAGTCTGAGGGGGGTGGGGGGGAGGGCGCATGTTCAGGGCTAAATGTGACCAAATCGTAGGTTATTAACTTAGAAATATTTTATTAAAATGACATTATAAGTTCAGGAAGCTCTTTAGGTGAATACCCATTGTCTTCTCGCATACATCTTACCTCACTATCTTTACATAAATACACAGTAATTATACTGCGCATCTCATCACTCATAGGGCTCAATCCAATTAGCCGTGAGTCCATTGCAGTTTGGGTAATTGCAGCTATATGCCGCACTTGCAGTACTGCCGGACTCGCATTTGCAGTTGGACGAGTTTGCAGCCTGAATGGACGCAGAAAAAGATGTACATAAAGACTTCCATGAATATGTAAAACTGATCACAAGATGCATACAACTCAAACACAATGTTTGTGTCAGACAAACAAGTGTGTGTACTTATACCTAATGATGGCAAAGAGCCTCCGTGTGGCAGTACTAGTAACAAATGCTGTTCACATTACCCTTTTTGTACACAATTAAATGATGTAAGGAAGTGCCACACAACACACAGATTAGTGTCATTAGTAAATGTGAGTAATTTTTCCCATATATTTACACCTTTTTAAATCCTTCTCGCCTGTAGTTGTCTAAATAGAAATAGTATAGGTAATGTAAATAGACGGTTGTGACTTGATAAAATGTAGTCATGGTGCTAATGAATTAAGTTCTGAAGAGGTCAAAGCAAGAAGTAATGAGGATGGCCATTAGCGTAACTGAATATCTTTGCACCAGCCCTCCAGTAGCCATAAGAGGGGCTGCATTCGCATTTAAGTCACATCTGTGTTTACAAGCCTTTATTTTTATCTGCTAATACAAGAAACACTAGTTTGCAGGAATCTATGACCTGCAAACTCTTTGTTCTAGGGAATAGAACTGCCACCTAGCAACAGCTGGTGGGTTAGGTGCAAGCCTCCCGACAAGCGCAGAGAAGGTGAAGTTGAAAGAAAACTTTCCCTTACCTTCTCCACAGCTGGGGGAGCGGGGCCCAGGAGCCCCATGAGTTGTGGGTGATAGGTGCTATGAGCGTGGACACGCATGCTGGTCCTGCGCGCGCATGCTGGGCACGTGCGCACGCTCGGTATAAAGGGCTGAGCCACGCCCCACCTGCTAGATTTTACGGAAGCTACAGATTGCAATCCTGACTAGAACCAGAGAGAGGTTGGGAAGGGTGAAATCACACTAATTCCTGTAACCTAAGAACAAAGAAGGCAGGAGACTAAGGCCCTCATTCAGAGCCGCACGCTATTTGCGGTCGTTCGTTCTAAAACAAGGGGTGGCTATTCAAATGAACCGTTCGCTAATTGCGGTCTGTTAACGCCTCTAAGTCTGAACGAGCGAGCAAAACTTGCGGTTGTAATTTTGAAAAATACGCCCTCTTGCCGCTCGCAGCATACGTCATGTCCGCTATTTATTAGATTAATCGAGTACATTGAACAGTGTATGAACTGCTCGCTATTCTTGTGGCTGGTTTTTTCAACCGCTATTTTGCGAGCAGTTCTGAGTAAAAAAAAAAGTGACGTGGTCAATGACGCTGCTGTATTAATTATGCACACCCTTAAAACGCCCATTTTGACCTTTAAGCACGCCTGCGTTCAAATTCCACACCCCCATTTTCAAGCACCTTCCCCTGTTACCACCCACATACGCCTCCTTCTGTCACTCAAAATAGCAGGCATTCGCTATATAGCGAACAAACGATTTTCAGCCGCACTGACTGGTTCGCGCATGCGTATTAAAATCCGTACGCATGCGCAGCTGTGCGAACATCGGTCAGAACGAACGAGCGGCCGCTTACGAGCGGCTCTGAATCAGGGCCTATGTTCGAAACAATAATGCAGAAACAATACGTTTACTAGAAACCAGCAAACTGTAGTATAAGGTAATCGGGAAAGCAACTGGGAATGGTGGAAGAATGATCTCCTATGTTGCCTTGAAACTGGAACATAGTCTTAAACTCCTGCAATGTTGCGGTGACTGTAGAAGATCAGGATAAAACTACTTCTGATCCTTCGGTAGCTGTGACTGCTGCTGCTTCTTCTGGACTTTTGGAGCGCCTAAAAGTAAAGGAGAGGTCAGGTATAGCGAATAACTGACAGAGCTTAAAGCCAGCAGACCTAGCAAGGTATAGGGTGGGTTGGGTGGGAGCTGTTGCTAGGTGGCAATCCCCTAGAACAAAGCGAGTTTGCAGGTCATAGATTCCTGTGGGGCTGTGAGTGTTAGGTAGGTAGATAAGCAGTCGACTATGCAAAGATCCGGGTCCGACTGGTCTCTGAATAGATCAAACTCCACCAGAGGGGACTGAATGGAACTGGTCTTTGTGTGTCCTCTCAAAACAATACGGAAACCCAGTGGAGTGGGTGTCATCCAGGGTTCGGATGTGTGTATTAAAGAAAGTTTGGCTCTTCTGGCTGCAAATGCCAGGGCTGGGAGTGAAGCTAGCTTTCTTGAAAGATTAGAGATCTCAGCCGTAGAAGGAATAGTGGCAAGAAATTTTAGAAAGGGATTAATGTCCCACGTGGTAGATTAACGTAGACATGGGGGTCTGGACAAGAAAATACCCTTAAGTAGTCTAAGGTATAGTTTATTTTCTGTGAGGCCTGGAATAAGGAGAGCCAGTGCCGAGCCATATGAACGTTTTGTGGCAGAAGCGAGACCTGACTCGAACTTAGTAGCCAGGAAATCTAGGGCTAAGTTAGGCTTGGAAAGGGAGCCGGAGGGCGGAGCCTGAGCAGCCCACCAGGCCGTAAACTCATGAGTTATGGATTGGTATCTGGACCTTGTTCTGGGTCTAAGAGGTGCGTTTATCAAGGCCAAGGATGAAGCAAAGACGTTAGCAGTCAACAACAGAGTAATGTTGATATCCACATTCAATGGGGAAGATCCTGTAGGAGGTCTGGAGTCCCCTGGAAGCAGTCTCTGGACATGTCTAGGGGAAGTTTGGGACCTTTTGTGTAGAGGGGTGATCAAAGGGAACCAAACTCTGGAGGGCCAGACGGGATGCGATACCCTGTCCGCTTTGATCTTGTAGAGGACCTTCAGTAGCATTGCAGGAGGGGGAAAGGCATAAGGAAAAGGAAGGTCTGTCCATGGGAAGGATATTGCGTCCATGTGCATGGCCCCTTCAGTCCAGATTCTGGAGACAAAGGTTGAAACCTGAGTGTTTGACAGAGTTGCAAACAGGTCCACCTGTGGTTGTCCAAAGGTCTTCACAATGTTGAGTAACACCTTCGGTATCAGAGTTGCACGTTCCAGTGTGAGTTTTTTACTGGATAAGGAATCGGCTAACTCGTTTAGCTCTCCTGGAACATATATTGCGCATAGGAGTATGGATTACTCCACCGCCCAGTTCCAGATGTCTAATGCCTCTTGGCAGAGAATGAGAGATCGAGTGTGTCATGATTGGTGTCTGCGAGTTACCTGTCTCAGGTGGTGATCGGGTTTCAACGGAGGCCGGCATGACTGGAATCACAGATAATGTAAATAGCTCTGGGTAGCAGTGAAAACTGCCTTTGATGATAAATGACAGGAACTGGAGGGACCGGACTGGAACCGGCAGGAAGACTTGTTGAATTGAACTGATGAGCTTGGAACTTGACTCTGGACTGGAGCAACGTGGACTGAACTGAAGAGCTTGGAACTTGACTCAGGACTGGAATGTGACAATGGCTGAAGGGAAGTCAGGTAATGCTGAGACGAGGGCTAAACAGGGTAATCTGGAATTACTATGACAAAGGCTAGAACTCAGGTGCAGGCTGGACAGGATAATTGGAAATAACAGGTTTCAGGAAGGAATGGGTAGGTTTGGGAATTTGCAGGCTGGACAGGATTATTGGAAATAGCAGGTTTCAGGAAGGAATGGGTAGGTTTGGGAATTTTAGGTTCAGGGAGGGAATAGGTAGGTAACAGGGACAGGAGTTGATCCACAGCAGGAAGCAAGGCAGGGTAACACGATGCAGGTTTACAGAGTGCCAGGGACCAACCAGGAGTAGGACTAGCAGCAGAGCACAGGCCAGGTATTGCTGTAACAGGACGTCTGGATGCCAGGTATTACTGTAGCAGGTTTTCGGGATGCACCAGGGGTTGCTGTCAGCAGGTTTACTGGATTGCCAGGTTTGGCTGTAACAGGTTTTCTGGAAGCACCGGGGGTTGCTGCCAGCAGATTTACTGGATTGCCAGGTACAGCTGAAACAGGTTTTCTGGATAGCGCCAGGGATTGCTGTAGCAGGTTTCAGGGACAGACTTGAATGCATGAACCATACACCACGGGAAGACGAGATGTTCAGGCCCAGAATGCTATCAGGAGAGGATATATATACCATGGGTCTGGCAGCAATTGGTGGATACGGACAGGTGGTCTGGTAGTAGCATTCTGAGTGGTGGAAGGCACAACATGCAGAGGAAGTATTCATCTCTGCAGCTCTGAGAATCAGAACCACACCTGTGATTCCAATCAGGGCTAGCAGTGCTCACAGACAGAGGAGAGGCCAGGTGCAATAATCAGAGCAAATCCTCCAGGCAAATTACACACACAGATCCATGGGGGAGCTGACAGGGGTAAGTCTCAAGGCAAAAAAGGTGACAACTAGACAGGGTCGTGACAGTACCCCCCTCTTTATGGGTGGACTCCGGAGACAAACAAAAACTTCCTTCAGACATCTTCCCAATTCTCAATTTCTTGGGATATTTGGAGTGGAAAGTCTACAAAGGAGATCGTTCAAGACCTTCGCCGATTCTTCTTCTTGCTGCGAGAACGTTTTGTGCCAACCAACGGACCAGGAATCTTTGGTAACTCCTGTGGAAATATGTGGCTGGGAAGGACAGGATCAGAATTTTGGGAGGTACAGTAGCAGAAAGGGGACAAGGAGGTGTGTGCACAAGTCATGTTCTGGGTTACAGATTCAAAAGTACTGCTCTCTTGGGATGCCTGGAATTCGGCACGCTGTCCCTTGAAAATTTGACCTTGTTCACATTTCAGAGGAGTGGAGGACGAATTCTTGGTAGCACAAACAGAGTGCTTGGACAATATTTTGGAACTGAGAACTTTGCTAGAATTTTGGTTTACAGGGTAAGGACCAAATTCTTTGACAACAGCTTCACTGAAAGTCTTTATATTTTGAAGCATTGGATCTTTGGAGTTGTAAATAGGGGCAACCCAGTCCCAAGCTTTACCTTGAAAAGATGAGATAACAAACTCTACAATATTAGTAGACTTGACTCCACATGGCAGAGAAGAATTCATCATACCGAAGAATTGTTTCAATAAAGCATAGTATTGAGTTAAGTCCCCATCAAAATAAATGCATGGTGAAGTTTCTGGCGAATCCTGTGTGTTCAAGGATTGTGGAGCACTTTCAGGTGCCTGGCAGGAGGAATTTTGAGGATGCTCCGATTGATGAGGAGTCGAAATAACTGAAGCTGACCGATGTTCGGAATTCGGACCAATTGATGGAACTGGAAGGAGTCCTGGGGAGCTAGAGACAGTAGCATCAACAATCAAAGCTGAGAACAGACTACAGAGATTGTCATCTTCTGGAACAATATATGCAGGAGACGGTGAACAGGAACCATAATCAGATTTTGTAGCACAAGACACTTCTCCCTTATAACAGGAACTTGAAACCCCCTCCTGAGGCATGAGACTTGAGACCCCCTCCTGGGGTGCGAGACTTGAGACCCCCTCCTGGGGTGCGAGACTTGAGATCCCCTCCTGGGGTGCGAGACTTGAGACCCCCACCTGGGGTACGGAACTTGAGACCCCCACCTCGGGTACGAGACTTGAAACCCCCTCCTGGGGTACGAGACTTGAAACCCCCTCCTGGGGTACGAGACTTGAAACCCCCTCCTGGGGTACGAGACTAGAAACCCCCTCCTGGGGTACGAGACTTGAAACCCCCTCCTGGGGTACGAGACTTGAGACCCATCCTGGGGCTGCTGACTGGAGCCCCCTACTGGGACAAGCAGAATCCGGGCTGGGGCCGGAACGGGCAGAATCCGGGCTGGGGCCGGAACGGGCAGAATCTGGGCTGGGGCCGGAACGGGCTGAGACCCCTTGCTGGGGTGCCAGACTTGAGATCCCCTTCTGGGGAATGGGACTTGAGACCCCTTGCTGGGGTACGAGACTTGAAACCCCTCCTGGGGCTGCTGACTGGAGTCCCCTGCTGGGACGGGCAGAATCCGGGCTGGGACCGGAACGGGCAGAATCCGGGCTGGGACCGGAACGGGCAGAATCCGGGCTGGGACCGGAACGGGCACTGAGACGTTGACACTTGGAACCACTGCTAGAGTTGCAAAGGAAACAGTCTTTAATGAAGTGGTCAGAACTCCCACAATAGAGGCAGAGCTGTAATTCTTTGCGCCGCTGGCGTTCGGCCACAGAGAGCTTGGGGCGTGGGTAACTACGATGTCTGACATTACTTGGTTCGGAAGAATCCTTGTTTCTTAGGGATTCCAAGGCAGAGGTTTTAGTCGAGACAGAGGCAGCTCTAAGAAATTCAGGAATGATCTGAAAAATTTTGCTGAGTAGAGCCTGAAGCTGTTCCAGCAGTCGATGGAAGGTAGTTAGGGGTTCAGGTAAGGTTTGGGTAACATCTAGCCGGTTATTCAGGATTTGCAAAAGCTGTAGCACTTGATGCTGTACGGCCTCCCTGTGAATCCAAGCGGGTGACCAGGTTACGGAAAGCATCTAGTCCCTTAATAGGTGCTTGATCCACCACCATCGTTGGGCCTGAACATTCTGTCATGATTGGTGTCTGCGAGTTACCTGTCTCAGGTGGTGATCGGGTTTCAACGGAGGCCGGCATGACTGGAATCACAGATAATGTAAATAGCTCTATTTACAAGACTTGGGTAGCAGTGAAAACTGCCTTTGATGATAAATGACAGGAACTGAAGGGACCAGACTGGAACCGGCAGGAAGACTTGTTGAATTGAACTGATGAGCTTGGAACTTGACTCTGGACTGGAACAACGTGGACTGAACTGATGAGCTTGGAACTTGACTCAGGACTGGAATGTGACAATGGCTGAAGGGAAGTCAGGTAATGCTGAGACGAGGGCTAAACAGGGTAATCTGGAATTACTATGACCAAGGCTAGAACTCAGGTGCAGGCTGGACAGGATAATTGGAAATAACAGGTTTCAGGAAGGATTGGGTAGGTTTGGGAATTTGCAGGCTGGACAGGATAATTGGAAATAACAGGTTTCAGGAAGGAATGGGTAGGTTTGGGAATTTGCAGGCTGGACAAGATAATTGGAAATAGCAGGTTTCAGGAAGGAATGGGTAGGTTTGGGAATTTTAGGTTCAGGGAGGGAATAGGTAGGTAACAGGGACAGGAGTTGATCCACAGCAGGAAGCAAGGCAGGGTAACACGATGCAGGTTTACAGAGTGCCAGGGACCAACCAGGAGTAGGACTAGCAGCAGAGCACAGGCCACTTATTGCTGTAACAGGACGTCTGGATGCCAGGTATTACTGTAGCAGGTTTTCAGGATGCACCAGGGGTTGCTGTCAGCAGGCTTACTGGATTGCCAGGTTTGGCTGTAACAGGTTTTCTGGAAGCAGCGGGGGTTGCTGCCAGCAGATTTACGGGATTGCCAGGTACAGCTGAAACAGGTTTTCTGGATAGCGCCAGGGATTGCTGTAGCAGGTTTCAGGGACAGACTTGAATGCATGAACCATACACCACGGGAAGACGAGATGTTCAGGCCCAGAATGCTATCAGGAGAGGATATATATACCATGGGTCTGGCAGCAATTGGTGGATAAGGACAGGTGGTCTGGTAGTAGCATTCTGAGTGGTGGAAGGCACAACATGCAGAGGAAGTATTCATCTCTGCAGCTCTGAGAATCGGAACCACACCTGTGATTCCAATCAGGGCTAGCAGTGCTCACAGACAGAGGAGAGGCCAGGTGCAATAATCAGAGCAAATCCTCCAGGCAAATTACACACACAGATCCATGGGGGAGCTGACAGGGGTAAGTCTCAAGGCAAAAAAGGTGACAACTAGACAGGGTCGTGACAGAGTGCCTCTCATCCTGTTGAGATAAGAAACAGCGGTCCTGTTGTCCAGGCAGAGCTGGACCGATATCTCCTGGGAATTCGGTGGGACTAGTGCCGAAAGAGCTAACCTGGCAGCCCTCAATTCCAAGAGATTGATATGAGCTGTTGACTCTTGAGCAGACCACCCTCCCCTTACTGCTGTGTTTTGTATATGCTCCACAGCTCAAAAGAGACACGTCTGCCGTGATGACTAATGTTCGGTGGAGGAGGAAGCAGAAGTCTGGGAGAGGGTAGGGGAAGGGCTCTCCAGCTGCGAATCTCTGTGAACTATGGGATTAGGAGGATTTTTTCTGTCCATTCCCAACTTTGTTGAAGGAGAGCTGAGAGAAGGTTCCAGGATTGCCTGCATACCTGGAGAGCATGGAGAAAAGCTGGATCTAAGGCTCTCATTTTGCCAATAACTTTGGCTAAATCCCTCATTAAGAATTGGTGTTTGAAGGTTTGTGATACGAAGCTTTGAATGTCCCTCCACTTGTCTGGGGGAACTGCTACTGATAAAGAAGTAACAGCTATCAAGAATCCCAGAAATACGACTGACTGTGAATGGATTAATAAAGCTTTGTCGAGATTTATGGTAAACCCTAGATTCCATAGGAGTGACAGTATAAGCTCCCTGTGGAGCAAAAGAGAGTCTTGGTCCAAGTGGGCCACCAGGAGATCGTCCAGGTAAATTTTTCAGCTGACTTCCATCTGACGGTGGTGTGTGAATGTGAAAGGGACATTGGATAGCCCGAAAACCATTACTGTCCACTGATAGAGGATGCCGTTCCAGAGGAGTCTTTAGAGCCTCCTGTGATTTTGGATGCATTTGAATTGGGTGAAAGGCCTCCTTGAGGTCTATCTTGATAGAAAAATCATTCTTGGTGAGCAGGAAGGGTACATCCGCTAAGCCCTCCCCTCCATATGGAAAGAACAAGGTTTTTATATATTGGTTTAGGGTTTTGACATTTTAAAACCGACCTGTATGAATCGTACTGTTTTTTGACGGGGAACGGGTGACTGATTCAGCCTCTCCTGGAAGGATGTGACAACTCTATTTTACCCTGCTGAAGGGCAAAGGATAGGACACTAATAACTCTAATAAAGGACTGGAATTTTTTGAGCAGGGATTTACCTGATGTGGAAAATGGAAAAGTGGGAGGGACAAACCTTTCTCCACAATCCTTAGCAACCACCTGTCTTTGGTGACCTGTCTCCAGGAAACTTGTTTGGGAAAGATGAGGAGGAAGCGAAGGCAACTGACTTACCATATCCGTTTGGAAGGTTGGGCGCCCTTCAGGTCTGCGAATGACTTATGGGCTTTATAGCGGACTTTCACTTCATCTATGAAGTCAGGGCCAAAATGGTCATAATCTGTTAAATTGGGAACGTCTAGTGGCCTAGGGGCTAGATTAGTCAGACCTGCACTAGCCAGTCAGCGCGTTCTACAGGAATTGGATATGAAATCAAAAGTCTGGCCAATCATTAGGGTAGCTCTGCTTATAGCTTTTAAAAGGGCCATCTTGGAAGCTACTAGGGAATCTAGGGAGCCCCCTGAGACCCCTTCTTTTTCTGCTTTGTCTATGACAAATAACAGGACCAGCCGCATCCGAAACTTTAAGCTGAATTTTTCTAAGTAGTTTATCTGTAGAATCACTCTGGGCCTTATTCCCAACGAGTGACGTAATGGGCGGATCAAATTCTAGGGCAAACAGAGCGGGAATACCAGTATGGTTGCGGAGAACCATTTCGTCCTCCATAATGAGAGACGTTCTAAAGGATAATTGAGCAAAATTATATACCTGGGACCGCTCATTCAGGGCCCAGTGAGAGGAATGAATTTTGGACGAGGGCATTCTGCCGTCTAATGCTAACCAGGCCATTTGTAAATCACTATGCTCGCCTCTGTGAGAGGATGCGCTAGTCCTAGTTGCCTCCTCCGACTCCCAATCTACTGGAACGTACAGTAGCTAGTGTCCCTCTTTGAGTGAGGCAGGGGTGGTGTGTGTTGGTGACTAGCCCCTTTTATGAGCGCGCTGTGGCGCAAGCTGCCAGTCTGAGGTAGGAAATATGCGCCGGCCATGGGCGGGAGAGAGAGGTCTGCTGTGGACCTTTTATAGGTATTCCAGCTACAGGTAATACCTGAGAAAGAGATGTTTTCTCCTACACAGGCATCTCTTGAAGAAACACGGTCAATATGTTTCTTTTTATAGGAGCATTTTCTCACCACTCTGTGAGAATATGCAGGAGGAGAAGGAGTCTCTGCAGCCTGACTAAACTCCCCCTCTTCAGAGGTGTCCCTGCTGTCCTCCGACCTGACAGGGTTCATTAACTTCTTTTAGAAATTATTCCTCACCTGAGGAAAAACTACTAGCAGCCTCATCCAGGTTATGCGTGGAGGACTGCCTACCTCTTTTGCTGACGGATGGGGACACCAACACCAGCAGTGTGTCTGTGGCAGACACAGACACTGTGTCCTCCATCGCGCTGAGGTAAAATCTAGCAGAGGGGGAATGGCTCAGCCTTTTATACTGAGCGCGCGCGCATGTGCCCAGCCTGCGCGTCCATGTGCCCAGCCTGCGCGCGCATGACCGGCATGCGTGCGCGTTCGTTCATAGCGCCTATCACCCGCAACTCGCAGGTCTCCTGAGCCCCACCCCCCCACCACCCCCTGGCTGTGGAGAAGGTAAGTGAAAGTTTTCTTTCACTTTACCTTCTCTGCGCTTGTCGGGAGGCTTGCATCCAACCCACCAGCTGTTACTAGGTGGCAAGCCTCCTGACGAACAAATAAGTATATTAAATGGAAGAAAAAAAAAAACTTGGTATATGTTTAACTCTTCCAGAGACAAGCGGAAATTCCTGCTTCAATACGCAAGCAATTTTCTGCAACAACAAGCGGTCGCTCTAGTAAAACGGAGACCCTTCAAGCATTCTACTAATCAATCTTTTCTATCGGAAAAACTACCAAGTTGGTTCAGACCTGTTCTGAATCTAATATAGTTGAGCAAATCCATTCAAGTACGGAAATGCAAGATGGAAGGCTTGGAAACTGCGTTCACTGTGGTGCAGAGATCCCACTGGATGGTGTCCACAGACCTGTCTGATATTATCTCTGTGCCAATGTTTCCCACTCACAAGAGTCCATCCATTTGCAGGACCCATCTTTTATTTCAATTCTGATTTTTTTTTTTTCTTCCATCAAAAGCCCCAAGGACATTTTCAAGGTTTACAGGTTCTCCAGTTGATTTTACAGTGTTAGCCTGAGACAGCCTCAAGCGCACACACGTGAATTCGTATCCCATGAAAAAAAACATCTATTAGCAAGTGTATAAGGTTCTTAAAGAGAATAGTATACAAGGTATCCTTTCAAGGGCTAGATGGGCCTAGTAGTATTGAAGAGTTTTTGAGTTCTCATTCCTCCTGCAGTGCTATGATTAGGACCTATCATGGAGAATAACGTTGACTTCACAAATGAAGATTAGTCTCACATTGTGTAGGGAATCTTCAAATCTAGCAGAGAGCTGGTCACTAATACCTGTATCTCAGACCACTCTTTAATCAAATGCCAGAAGCCTATGGTGGCGATAACATACATTTCCTCAAACAGAATAGGATTAGGATTGAAAGTTAAATATCAAACTCCTAATGCTTTATTCCTCTGATCAAGATTAGAATGGGCAACAAGGTGGTAATAGATTTGTACATTGCCAAACGGGGGAACTCAAAGTTTCTACTGCAAGAAGTGAATTTAATTATGTCCTGGGGTGAGAGACCACTAAAGGTTCTGCACTTTTGCAAGGGTTTTAACCAAAGTCCTATTGAAGATCAGATATTAGCTATAAGCTACCCTCCCGGGTTCACGATGCACAGTAAATCCAATTCATGAGGGTAGCAACAAATCAGATCCCCAGTGAATCCGCACTAAAGGTCGCATTGTTAATGGCTATTACCTCAACCTAAAGAGTTTCCAGCACTGAGCTGTAAGAAGACTTAACTTCTCTTCAGGATACAGGGTCTGTTTCAGGGGAGGGGGCAAATGGGTACTCAGCTGCAATCCGGTACGCAGCGAGCTTGTGAAAATATACAAATTTTGCAGATGCCTAGCTTTGGATTGATACCCCCATAGACTGCGTCTCAAGTCTGCCACTTATGTCCGGTGATGCAGCTATCGGACGCATATCGGCAAATAATCTTCTGAGCAACCCTATAGTAACACAAAATGGCCGTGGGAACTGAACCGCCGGATCCATTTTTACTGCATACGGGATCACAATCGCAGTCAGCAAGACTCCCCCGGGATGGTCGTGACTTGTGGCAACTGCGTTTGAGCAGTTACTCCCCAGTTACTTTCCGCAAATGCTCTCCGACTGTTAATATCATCGCTGCAACCACCGTCGGTCAGGGGCTGGCTGGCAACTTTTAGCCTGGGGGGCAAGTACAAGACAGTGGCCCTGATTTGCCGATAATCACTCCACTCCGTAAACATTTGGTATTGCGTACAACTATGAATCGGGCACTCTGCAAATACTCTTATGCAGGCCTCCAGTAGTCCCCCCAGTTTTGTGCCCCCAGTAGTAAGCCCCTTATATAGTGCCCTTTAAATAGTGGCCCCAGTTGTAGTCCCCCCCCCCCTATGCAGTACACCCAGTATTGCCATTTATATAGAGCCCCCAGTAGTGGTCCCCAATGCAGTGCCTCCAGTGGTATCCCCCATATGTAGTGCACCTAGTAGTAGTCCCCCCCCCTTTTAGTGCCCCTAGTAGTAGTCCCCCCCTTTTAGTGCCCCTAGTAGTAGTCCCCCCCTTGTAGTGCCCCTAGTAGTAGTCCCCCCCTTGTAGTGCCCCTAGTAGTAGTCCCTCCCCTTGTAGTGCCCCTAGTAGTAGCCCCCCCTTGTAGTGCCCCTAGTAGTAGCCCCCCCTTGTCGTGCCCCTAGTAGTAGTCCCCTCCTTCTAGTACCTCTAGTAGTAGTCCCCCCCTTGTAGTGCCCCTAGTAGTAGTCCCACCCTTGTAGTGCCCCCCATACAGTGCCCCTAGTAGTAGTCTCCGTCCCCTTATAGTGCCCCTAGTAGTAGTCCCCCCTCTTGTAGTGCCCCAAGTAGTAGTCCCACCCTTGTAGTGTCCCTAGTAGTAGTCCCACCCTTGTAGTGCCCCCCATACAGTGCCCCTAGTAGTAGTCTCTGCCCCATTATAGTGCCCCTAGTAGTAGTCCCCTCCTAGTGCCCCTAGTAGTAGTCCCCCCTCTTGTAGTGCCCCTAGTAGTAGTCCCACCCATGTAGTGTCCCTAGTAGTTGTCCCACCCTTGTAGTGTCCCTAGTAGTTGTCCCCCCCTTGAAGTGCCCCCCCCCCAGTAGAGACACACGTAATTAAAAAAAAAAAAAAAAACACCTGAATCCCCGCTCTTGCTCCTGCTCCCGCCGCCACCATCTGCTCCTTCGCCCGTCCTCCCGGGCAGCTCTGCATTAGGAGAGAGACGTCATGACATCTCTCCCATTACCCACTGGAGGAGCCAGAAGATGGCCTGGCTCCGGCAGTGGGCGCAGCAGCAGTCAATGAGAGTGTGACAGACTCTCATTGGCTGCTAATTAAAACAAACACACAGCTGCCGGCGGCTGTGTGTTTGTCATTGTGTAGTGCTGACCGAACTCTGTCCGGTCAGCGCTACACGCGAGGTGCAGCTGTCACAGAGACACTGCCCACGGCCCGGGACAGTATATGGCGCTGCGGCCCGGAGGGCACATGGCACCCTGCCCCCCGGCCCAGCCCGCCTCTGCCGTCGGTAATGAAACATGACGTATGCACAATGCTACTCATACGCATGCACAGACAACCGATAATCGCCCAACTGTGAAAACATCGGCATCGCGTCCATCTCTGAAATCAGGCCCAGAGTCCTGTTAAGGCTGTCCGCAGAGTTCTTCTCTATGGAAACGTCTGCCTTCCACTTCAGCTATCAATGAGTTCTTCCAGTACTTTCCGCAATCTACAGTAATCACATGAAGGACAATTGTACTCGCTAGAACCAATTCCTTTTGGTTACAAATATCCATTTAGATGGTAAAAATATCCAACTGGCCTTTGAAAAGAAAGTCTGCTGCTAGGCATACCAGAACTCACCACTACAGATATGGCAGCTGTTTTCTAGAAGCTGCTCCAGAAATCTCTCTAGAATGGTTATATTGTCTTCTGCTAATACCTTTATTCACTGTTACAAGGTAAATGCATCATCCCCATCTGCATGTTCCATAGTAAATAACCCCTCAGGCTGCTACATATTGTAAATTAAAATTATTAATTCTTACTATCATTTCATCACTCCCAATTATTGTGCTCAACACATTGCTAACTAGTTAACATACAGTATCTATACTTTCATCTTATGGCAATACGCATTTTCCTGGTGATACCTCAGGTCAATGTGAAAATGTACCTTCCTAGATTTTGATGGATTTTGTTTATAGCTAAGAAAAAAGATTGTCCTGTTAGGATTGTGTATGCCGCATTGAGGGATCACTAGGAAAGGAAAATAATGGTTATTAAATTTTACCTTAACTGCACAATCTCCCACTGTTAGACAGGGCTTCAATAGGAAGCCCTGCTGGAGGAACAATGAAGAGAGAGCTCTCCTCCGTCTAATCAGCCAGGTTTGCAAGTTTGGAATGCTAATCAGGTAGAAATGCCTACAGTAACTTCCAGCATTTAAGGGATCATAAACGGCTGTAGATGTACCTAATGGGTAGGTCATAACCAGGACGGTGGAACAAAAAATGATTTTAGTTTAGTGGTCTATTGCACAGTCATTGGGGAAAGCAGCGTTTAAAAAAAACATGTTGAATCCAGAACCTTGTTGATCTGTTCTAGTCCAGGATTTAGGTGGAGGTAGTTGTTTTTTCCTTTTTTATTTTTTGTAGGATGGTAGGTTCTGATGAATAATACATGTGGACTATAATCTTTTCGCAATTGTTTGCTGTTTTGACATATAATGTAATGTTTGACGTACCTGAGCCCTTGTAACCTCTTGAGCAATTGAGAAGCACAGAGAAGTGCTGCTGGCTAAGTGGCTGCGTCATGTGAAGCACTTGCTTCTGTAAGATCAACCTGATCCTCACATTTCTCTTCTCAGTACTTTGTTGTCTCACGTAACGAGTTTTCCAAAAACATGGCTGTGGTGTGGTCCAGCCCCTGAAATCTTCTTTTACATTTCAGTTTTTGGTAACTGTTACCCTGAATCCTCACTTGCTCTGACAAAGATGTACTCAAAATAGATATTAAATTATAGCTTGCTAAAATAATAGGATTAAAGTATGACTTCCAACCATAATACCTGTATTAGAATGACATGTCAATGCCCACGGCCAACCTTTGGATCATTTTATTATATGAATCATCTGCCTGGTGGGTAGCTCCAGTACCTACATCCCTAATATACCAGTCGACTTTCTGTTAGTGCACACGGCTGATGGACAAACTCTCATTGAACTTTTCCGGGCGTAGTAGTGAAGCATTCAGTCAGTGGCACTGCATCACCCATGGCAGAATGTGATGTCCATGGATGTACCCAGGGCCAGCTAATATCCTATTAGCAAAGAGCCCCTATACTAACACACACTTCAGGTAATACATATGATTTAGTAAAAAGGCTTAATTCATTTCTGAGTGGAACAAACTTATCTGTAAGTAAAGAAACATTTTAAACTGTCTTTTGTAAACTGTGTAGGGTTTTCATTCATTGAGTAAATGTTCTTGCACAGTTCAATGTGCATACAATCGTCCATTTGCCCAGACAGTTGTGCACTTCTAGTGTTGCAGCTGTAATCTGCTCAGTGCAAGGTCAGGTTGGAGTCTGTCTTCTACCCCATCCGGACCTTCTCATCATGTCATTTGTTAGCATTTCTGTTTTTTCTCTGTGCACCACCCTCTATGGTTACGTGAAATTTGGAGTATGTATGTTAAGTTTGTAATAAGAAATACATAATTTTATTTTTATTTGCTCCCTACTGCAAGCCAGGAACATATCATACACCTGGAATATGCAATTGAACACGGCGGTAAATGTCACCTCCAGCAAGGATGGAATATTAATCTTCTGCTCTGGTACAATGTCAAAATCTCCTGAAAGGAAATGTCTATGGTTCCAAACAGCTAAGCAGCAGTGTTACAGAATTCATTTACTCTATTCTCCTTTAGAATTTTAAAGTATCTCTTGGCTTATGATTATGATCACCCATGCAGCTGTAAGATAGCCAATTTAGTTGTCCAATATGCTCGGTATACACTATTTTTGATTCCTTTGGAAACCAGCACATTAAATATAACAATAATTTATATAGCACTTTTCTCCTAAAAGGACTGAAGGTGCTGTACATTCGCATGTAAAACACAACATACAAAATAAGCGAATAGTACTGCATCTTCAGATTGCAGTAAGCAAGTGGGGCAGTTAGGGATCAGAAGCTGCTTCTGGTACCTTGGGTCCTGGTCATGTAGGGCTTTGAAAGTCAGTAAGCCAATCTTGAAATAGATTCTCCCACTTACAGACAGCAAGTGAAGGGAGCAGAGGGAATGATTCAGACCAGGTCGCTAGATGCGGCCGCTCGCTCCCTGCGTATGCAAATTCGGCTAAGTGATAGCATGGCAGGCGCTCGCTTGGCAAGGCATAAGCACGCCCACTATGTCTTGGCCAGCGATCACTTTATGTATACAGACGCCCATTAGCGCACGTCACATCTCAAGGAAGTGTATTAAAAACATTGGTACATCGAGGCCCATCGGAAGCGATCGCAGCGCTTGTGGTTGCCTCTACCCTACCGCAAGCAGTGCGAGGATTTCAGTGTAAAAAAAAGGCTGGTGATGTGTAATATGACGCTGCCTGTTAATTATGCACGCCTCTGAAATGGCGTTGAGACACTCGGGCACGTCTGCGTTCACACTTGCAGGGAGAGCGAGCGGGTCCCGATCGCTATGAGTAGTTTGCACACGCGCACTGTAATGCATGCGCAGATTAGCGAACATCGGCAGCAGCGAGCGGACGCCTGCTAGCGAACGGTTCTGAATCAGCTCCAGAGAATGGATGTTGTGTGGCAGGAATTAGGTTGGTTGGTCAATAGCACAGCAGGTGCAATTCTTTTGCTAGGAAACTCAGGTAGAGGGCATTGCAGTAGTCTAAAGCTGGCCACACACTAGGCCAACTTTCATCCAACCAGCCAACTAGTTGATTGGTTGGAATGAAAATCTGGTAAGGTATACAATCAACAATTTGCTCCCAAACGCTGGAGAATGGACCAAAACTGTTGTTTGAACAAATAGTTTAAATCAAGCATTTAACAAACTTATCTGACGTCCATTTTCATCTGTTTTCTGGCATTTAGGAGCAAATTGCTGATCATCATTTACTCCCATTCCTTACCAGATTTTCATTCCAACCAATCAACTAGTTGGCTGGTTGGATGTAAGTTGGTCTAGTGTGTGGCCAGCTTAAGCGTGATTATACAAATGCATGTATGACTTTAGGCAGATCTTATGAGGGAATTAAGTGCTTGATGCTGGCTATGTCAGATTAAAACTGGAGTCCACATGCTCAATAATAATGATCCAGCCAATTTTGATAAAAAAATATTTTGGGGGATAGGCTCATTTTGGGGCAACAAGTGGAATAATCTGGCCTATGAGATGTAAAAATCTGGCAGTTAGAAAAAAGTAATCTCTAAATGCACAGTCTTTGCCCCTTGGAGCTCACTAGAATATCCCCTTCCGCAAAGCCAAATCTTGTTCTGTAATTTCAGTGCAGAATTTGGCCCTTTATGGCCCCTACACTGCATTCAGTAAGGACCGCCCCTTTCTGTCTAGCTCCGCCCATCAGAAAACCGTTGCCACACTAACATACTGTATAAGTGAGTACATGTGAAAAACAGTCAGATAACACAACATCCATAAAGGAAACCACTTTTACGCTGTGTCTCCACAATTGAACGCATCTGTAAATGACTTGCACAGAGCCCTTAATGACAAGCCTGCATGCACATTCATGATACTAATTGTGATGTACATAGCTATTAGGGATGTGCACCGACCCCTGTGTTTTGGTTTTGGATCTATATCTCATTCAAGGTTTTGGATCTGGATTTGGTTTTACATAACCACCCTCGCAGGTTTTGGATCTGGAGTTTTTTCCCA
The DNA here is from genome assembly GCA_031769625.1 of Taudactylus pleione. Taxonomy (NCBI): domain Eukaryota; kingdom Metazoa; phylum Chordata; class Amphibia; order Anura; family Myobatrachidae; genus Taudactylus; species Taudactylus pleione. The sequence goes on along the minus strand of JAUIMM010000327.1, from coordinate 2,357,785 downwards.
AAAATTATATAAACCGTTAAAATCACATAATTTGGGCCTGTTTTTGTTCCTACACTATTATTAACCTTAATATCAATCATTTTCAGGAATTTCCAGGCATTTTTAATCACCTCACAATATTGATTTCACCAATATAGGCCAAAGGCTACAGCGAGCTGGCTGGCTAAAGTAAGCGACAGAGCAGCGGCACAAATGCACGGTAGTTTAAAAAATGATAGGATATCTATGAAACATTACCACACAGCGGTGGCAGACAGGATGGCAGCTTAATAAACTATAATAATGTCAGTCGGCAATGCCCCAAATTGTGCCAAATGTAAAGAAAAGAGGTACAAGATGGAATTGTCCATGGGCCCTCCCACACACTCTTCTTTGGGATATTAAAAAGGACATGCACAGTTTAACAAACCAAGCACTTTAGCGACTAGGGCTGACACTTTCGTGGCTGAACTCCTTGGTTTGTTTGGGCCCCCACAAAACATTTTTGTGAAGGAATACCTCCTATCATTAAGGAGGAGGTTGATGATGAGGGTGTTGGTGGTGGAGATTGTCCAAACTGCTGGTAGCTGATACTGGACTGCTTGTTATTAATTTACAAATGATTATAATTTTGTTACATCATTTGCAGTGAGTTCATGCAATTTGTTTAACAGGGAGGAGGTGCCTAGATGGTGGCTTTTCTGGCTTTCTTTTTATTACAAGCAAGAACTGCTGCCACTGGTGGCTGATTTACACAAACAACATCCTCATCATCAACATCCTCATTAGTGTCAGATAGGACACAAATTTTCCCCTAATCCTTCTTTAGCAGTTCCTCCACACTATCATCCTCACTTTCTATTATTTCACCATTTAATACTACAGCCTTCATGGTGTCTAACAAAGGATTGTTTAATAGTCAATTGGTTTTTTTTTAATTACTACTAGTAGTAGTCTTCTTGGTCCCTTTCTGGGATGAAGATCCACACCCAGCAGCAGCAACAGGCGTATCACTCCAGGATCCTTCTGAGAAATCACGGATAGGAGAGGAGTCAGTCATGCTTATGAAATTGGATGGAGTAGGACTATTTCCGATCATGATTGAGGATGTTGTTAATGCAGGTGTTTGTGGTGGAGATTGCAGACACTTGGATTTAACAGAGAGAAGGGAGCAGCTAGGTGACGCTGGATTGATTGTTACGTTTTTAGCCAAAGTTTCTGAATTTTGCAAACACTTTGGAATTTGATGAATGCGCTACAAGTGACATAACAGGGAGGAGCTTCCTAGGGCCGTATTCAATTGGACTCGAAAAGTCTGAAAGGTTTCGCCCTCTGTACTTTTTGCCGACTTCACGTGCTTTGCAGGTGAAAACTTTTCGTGCCCGTCCGCTTTTTGCCCTATTAAATGCCAAAGGACACGAAAACAGGACCCGGCGAAATGCAAACAGGCGAAAGTGCTGTCAGATTTGTGGAAGTCAGCCTGGCACCCCCCAAAAGATGCACTAACATTGGGGATCAATGTAGATGCTCCCAAATAGCCCTGCTGAAGGTATTTGGGGTACTTAAATGCTCTCAGCTGCTAAATAGCGTCTTTGCACAAGTGGTGAAGAATAGCATTTATCAGCTTTTTTTGGAGAAAATAACTAGTCCCAACAAATTTGGGGTACATGAAAATGGGTGCAAGCATGGTTAAAAATTGCAAAAGTGAAGTTTTAAAAAACACACCTTCAGCAAGTACCTGCAATCAAAAAAACACCTCCCCCATACTTGCAGACCCCCCAAAAGCTTATTTCGCTAGTGTTTAAGTTTGTACCCCAACTTTGTACTTTTTCGCTCCCTTTTTCAAAGTAATATTTTGGGGTGTTCATTTTTGGGGAGGGGGATTTTTTTTGATGCAGTTATGCTTTGGGGCCTGTCCCAAAGGTGCTGAGTGGTTTCCCAACATTTGCACCCCAAAACCGCAATTCTGCGCTTTTTTTCACCACCTATTCATAGGCGAATCTTTTTCGCCTATTACATTGCATTGCGTTTCCTCGTACGCGAAACGTATTTGGAATTGAATATGGTGAACCTTTGGCTCTCCAACTGCTGTGGAACTACATATCCCAGCATGCCATGCTACCATTTTGATATAACAGCATGCTAAAACTGTGGCAGGGCATCCTGGGATCTGTAGTTCCACAGCACCTTGAGGACCAAAGGTTGAAGACCCCTGCCCTAGATGGTTAAGGTCCTTACCTCTACTCACTCTTGCTTGGCAAAGGTTACAGATGGCTTGACAACTGTTGTCCGGATTTGGGTGGAAATAATTCCACACATGAGAAGTGGATGTTTTTGTCTTTTGCCCCGGGATGACAAAGGGCTTTATCATACCATGGGCAACAGTTGTTACCTGATTTACACAAATAACATCCTCATCATCCTTGTTAGTGCCAACTACGGAAATATCCTCCTAGTGCAATTCCACAGAAGCATCCTTGATTTCTATGTCAGCATGTTGACTTGTGCTGCTCATCCCCACATTTGCAGAGGGCACACAAATGGTGGAAGGAAAATTCTCTTCAAGTACAGTATTAAAAAAGTCAGGCTCGCACATGGCAACTGCGGACACACTTGGACTCTCCTCAGGGATCTGTGACTTTTCTGAGCACACAGTTGGTTCATGTGCCTTAGCGATTTTAATTTTTTTGACACTTCAACAGGGAGAAGGGCTTACATCATCATAAGATGTTGAACCACCAGTCATAAATAAAGGCCAAGGCCTTATCCTTTCCTTGCCACTTCATGTAGTAAATGGCATATTGCCAGTTTTTTGTTTCTCTGCAGCTAATTTAGCTTTACATTTTTTTTTCTTTAACACTGTAAAACATTGTTTGCTTGATTTTGACTTAAGCCCTTGGGCATCGGCCTTCGTAGATGACGTTGACGGCCTTGCATCGTTGTCATGACTGCTGGCAGCAGCTGCAAGACTGGTATGTGGTTCCTGCTCTCCTCTCATTTGATCGTCCTCCATATCAACAACCTTACACTGCGGTCTGACCGGTAGTGTCACCGAACATTATTTTTTTTTTACACTGGGGAAGAGCACCCCTGAATGAGGCAGCAGCCCCTTGGTGAACAACACAGACAGCACCCATTTTTATGGACAACAAACAACAGCAGAGTCACAAATACGTGGACAATAAACTGCGGCAGTGTCACCGTACAATAATAGCGCAGCTAAGTTGCTAATGCACACACAAGAAAAAAAGTACTTTTATTTTTTTAACACTGGGGAAGAGCGCTCCGAATTGATAGAGTACCCCCCCTGGACAACACAGCACCCCTTTTTGGACTGCAGCCCTAGCCTGATGGACAGGACAACAGCAACAGCCACAGTTAATTGACAGGACAAGTGACACAGCAGCTGCAGCACCCACTGAAGGAAGCCCCCTTTATATACAGCAGCCTAAGCTCCTTTATGGACAACACAGCAGCATCCTTCAGGCCAAGACCCTGACTGGACACACACTGAGTGACTGACAGTGACTGACTACGTCTGCTAGCTTCTCTCTCTACAGCCGGAGTGAAAATGGCGCCGATCGCGGAGACCTTTATATAATCCAAACCCGCGAGAATCTGACAGCGCGAGGATGACACATTTTGCTCCGTTTTCGGATCCGAGTCAGGCGGGAAAATCCGAGCCTAACTCGGTTCTCTCCTTGGATCTGGAAGTTCGGGTGGGTCCGGTTCTCAGAGTACCGGACTCGCTCATCTCTAATAACTATGGACATTCCTGGTGTACAATATAAATAAAAGAATGATAATGTCACCGCACTCTCACTGTGGTGAATAAATGCTTTGGGTGGATTGTGTGCTTCTATCTACTTAGGTAATCCTACATAGGCATAAAGAGACCACAAGGGGGGCAGACATGCAAAGATGTGCTTACTGAAATATGCATGCATTGTAAAACAGCCAGAATTACATTGCAGCTGAATTCTTCTGTACAGATTTAAGTTTTAGGTAAAAACTATCCAGAAACTAAATCATAGGGCTCCACTTACTGGCTCTTAGAGGTACTGCATATATCTGTGACATTTATGAGGCAGTGGAAGCTCTATGTGGTATGGCAAGGATTATTACTATACGTAAAATAGAGAAGTGCAAGACACTCACTAGGCATATTTTTTCCCAATAAAATATATATATATATTTTTAAATTAAATATATTTCTCAAAATACTTTCTAAACTTTAGTAAATAAAAAAAACTATTTTGACTGGTTTTGGGGGAAAACATGGTCAGTTAAGATAAATTACTCCACCAATAAAACGTCCTCACCATTAACTTACTATACCTCCCTGTCCCTCCACAGCAATTGCATAAGAGCCCTTCTTCCCACCCTTCTTTCCCTGGTGCTTCTGTAGGTCTCTCTTGCTCCCAGCAGCACTGTACCACGGACCAGCATGCACAGGTCTGGTGGTGCACGTCATCCCACAGATGAGACGTCCAACCACTTGGAGGAGAAAGGGGTGGCCGCACTCGGTGTTAGGGGAGGTACAGATCTCAGAGATCTATTCCTCCTATAGCTTACGGCATAGGGCAACATTAGTGGCTGGCCCTGGAGGTCCCGCCAAGTGTCAGCCAAGGAAGTCCAGCCGTGTGTCAGCTGAACAGCCTCGCGTGCCAAGGGTTGCCAATACCTGCCAGAGAGATTCTGGTCCATGTTGATATAGTAGTATCATGCAGTTACTGCAGAATTGTCGTCTGCATATACATGCTGCTCACCTGCTTTATTGGATTTAGACCTGGTGTTTTGTAGAGGCCATTGGAGTCATTGTCATGTTTGTGGATGCAGCATGAGATGATGTGTGCTGTGTGACACAGGGGCAGGTGTATGAAGCTCTGGACAGTGATAAAGTGCAGAGTGATAAACGACCAACCACTCAGCTCCCAACTGTCATGTTACAGGCTGTGTTGGAAAAATGACAGGAGCTGATTAGTTGGCCGGTTATCACTCCCATAATGTGTAATCCGGGTTGGGTACGGGATGCCGGCTGTCAGAATCCCAATGCCAGCATCCCGACAGGGATAGGATACTGACACCTGTCGGTAACTATCTTACCCCTAAATCTAACCCTCCCTCCCCCCGCAGCCTAAGCCTAACCTTCCCCCCTCCCCCCATCCCACAGCCTAACCCTCTTACCACCCCCACCCCCAGTGCCTAACCCTCCCCTTGTCCCAATACTTACAATCGGGATGCCAGCACCAGGATTCTGAGTGGTGTCGGGATCCCGGCACCGGATTTCTGAGCGCCACCATCCGGACAGCCGGAATATAAACTACATCCCTCTTATCCTGCTGGAATTAGTCATTAGAACATGGGTAGACTGTAGCCATAAAGGGACACACATGGTCAGCAACAATACTCAGGCTGTGACATTTAAATACTGCTCAGTTGGTTTCAAAGGGCCTAATGTGTGCCAAGAACCATTCCCCACTTCATTACACCAACATCAGCCTGAGCCGTGTCACACAAGGCAGGGTAGATCCATGGATTTATGTTGTTGTTATGCAAAATATCTGCATATTGCAGCAGAAATCACAATTCTGTCAGAGCAGGTGACTTTTTCCCGTCATCAGCTGCCCAGGTTAGGTTATCCTGTGCCCACTGTGTCCTGTTCTGAGCTGACAGAAGTGGACCCAAGTGTGGTCTGCTGCTGCTGCTGTAGTCCATCCACTTGAAGGAAAGATGTGCTATGCTATGCATTTAGAGATGCTCTTCTGCATGCCACTGCTGTACCTCATGGGTGCCTATGTACTAATCTTTGGAAAAAGATAAAGTGGATGGAGATAAAGTACCAAACAATGAGCTCCTAACTGTCAATTTTTCAAACACGGCCTGTAAAGTGACAGGAGCTGATTGGTTGGTACTTCATGTCCATCCACTTTATCTCTCTAAAAGACTTAGGCCCTGATTCAGAGCCGGACGCTCTGACAGAGCGCTCGCTCTGAATCAGGGCTGTCCCTGCTCCTTTTTGGAGCGGCCTCCTGGTCGCTCGCATAGCGAGCATCCAAAATGATGGTTGCGATGGTCAAGACCATCGGGCTTGCGACGAGACCCTGCGGTAGGGTCTCGCTGTCGCAAGCCCAGGAGTGCTTTTGGCTCTATCAGAGCCAAAAGCACTCCCACTGACATCACTAGTGATGTCACTGGGGCCGGACCCAGACGGTAGGCGTTCCCATGGGAATGCCTCCGTCTGGGCAGCCACGCCCCTGGCACGCCCACCAAAGGGGGCGTGCTGTCAATCACCATCGACAGCACGCCCCCTTTGGCGCGAGACCCATAACGACGGCTTGACCGTCGTTATTCGGGTCTCGCGCATGCGCACGACGGAGCCGCCTGCGCACTTGGCCTTGCGCATGCGCACTTGGGCACCATCGACCCGCTTGCGAGCGCATCTGAATCAGGCCCTTAGTACATAGACCCAATGGTCATTTAAGTTGCTGTTGCTGATCTGTCTTATATGCTGCCTTGCAACATCCTCTGCCGAGATACTGATCTGTCATACTATATAGTGCCTTGTGGTATCCTGTCATGATATACTGCCCTGTGATACTGTTTGCTGCCTTGTAGCATCCTTTGTCATGATATACTGACCTGTGATACTATATGCTGCTCTGAGATGCTGACCTGTCATACTATATACTAGGGATGTGCGCCGGACCATTTTTGCCGGATTTGGATTTGGTTCTAATTCGTCGTCCGGCTTTGGATTTGGATTTGGATTTGCCAAACTGCGGTGACTGGCTTTGGATTTGGATTTGGATTTGGATTTTTTTACAAAAATTGACAAAAAAAGCTAAAATCACATAAATTGGTCTTTTTTTTCTTCCTAGAGTATTATTAACCTCAATAACATTAATTTCCAGTCAATTTAGACCATATCACAGCTTATAATATTGTTTTCAACATTATTGGCCAAAGGTTGCAGTGAGCTGACTGGTTACTAAGCGACAAAGCAGCGGCACAACGACACCACAGTATAAAGCACATCTATGACACATTGCCACACAGCAGTGGCAGAAATGAAAAGTAGTGCACCCACCCAGTGGGGTACGGCCAGCAGAGTCACAGTACTTGTTTACAAAGTGGGCTACGGCCCTAGGAGTCACAGTGCACAATCTTATTAGCATTACACCGCACATAGGGCCTGATTCACATTACACCATAAAGTAGTGTCTCTTATTTATGTTACGACACACAGTAGTGCCCCTTTTACACAATGCCCACAGTAGTGACCCTTTTACACAATGCCCACAGTAGCGGTGTCCCTTACACAATGTCCCCCAGCAGTGGTGCCCCCTATGCAGTCCCCTTAGTAGTAGGGTCCACTATGCAGTGCCCCCAGTAGAATGCCCCCCAGTAGTATGCCCCCCATTAGCAGGCCCCCCCCAGTAGTATGCCCCCCATTAGCAGCCCCCCCCAGTAGTATGCCCCCCATTAGCATGCCACCCAGTAGTATGCCCCCCCAGTAGTATGGCTCCCCCAGTAGTAGGCTGCCCCAGTAGCAGGCCCCCCCAGTAGTAGGCTGCCCCAGTAGTAGCCCCCCTGTAGTATGGGCCCCCCCTGTAGTATGGCCCCCCTGTAGTAGGCTGCCCCAGTAGCAGCCCCCCCAGTAGTAGTAAGCCCCCCCAGTAGCAGGCCCCTCAGTAGTATGGCCCCCCCAGTAGCAGACCCCCCCAGTAGTATAGCCCCCCCCAGTAGCAGGCCCCTCTGTAGTATAGCCCCCCCAGTAGTATAGCCCCGCCTAGTAGCAGACCCCCCAGTAGTGCAGACCCCCCCAGTAGTATAGCCCCCCCCCAGTAGCAGGCCCCTCTGTAGTATGGCCCCCCAATAGTGCAGATCCCCCCCAGTAGTATGGCCCCCCCAGTAGCAGACCCCCCCAGTAGTATAGCCCCCCCCAGTAGCAGGCCCCTCTGTAGTATGGCCCCCCCAGTAGTATTGCCCCCCCCAGTAGCAGACCCCCCCCAGTAGTATAGCCCCCCCCAGTAGCAGGCCCCTCTGTAGTATGGCCCCCCCAGTAGTATAGCCCCCCCCAGTAGCAGACCCCCCCAGTAGTGCAGACCCCCCCCCCAGTAGCGCCCCCGGACCTTTGACAAGTAAAAAAATAAAAATAATAAAACTTACCTGATTCCCCGCTCCCGCGCCGTCCGCTCTGTCACACGCTGAGGAGGGAGCCGGAAGACGGAGCTCATGTGTGAGCTCCAGCCGGCTCCCTCCGTGCAGCAGCCAATGAGAGTCTGTGTGACTCTCATTGGCTGCTGTAACAAACACACAGCTGCCGCTGGCGGCTGTGTGTCTGTGTCTGTGTAGGGCAGAGCGCTATCACTGCGCTCTGCCCTGCACGCGAGGAGACCTGATGTCGGATTCTCTAGTGAGAATCCGACATCAGGCGGCCGCCGTTCGGCCCCGAACGGGGATCCGAGTCAGGCGGTGAACACCCGAACAGGGTTCGGGTGGACTCGGATCCCCAATGTTCGGAGCGGTTCGGATTCCACAGAATCCGAACCGCTCATCTCTACTATATACTGTCTCCTCCGCCATGATACACTGATGTGCACTGTGATGCTAAGATATGTATTGCTTTGTCATTGCACATCTGCTCGGTTTATTACTCTGTGTACAGTTTGGGGAGGCCTCATAACATATTTCAACCCATCATTAGATGTTTAGGTATTATCATGCCCGACCCATCAAAGCTGATCCCCCAGTCCTGGGTTGTTGCCATGTACAGTAGAGTTTCACATATAATAGCTGTAAGAGAGCTATCGCTATCTCTTAGTGAATTGATTGGTTGCTCATGAATAATATTTCAGACCACCAAAAGTCTGTCTGAATATGGCTTAAATCCTCCATTTAGCTTTATCTAGTTAGTAGTGCGTATAAATTAAATAAAATGAATAAATGAACCGAATGAATGTTACTCTTCTCTTCAGAGCTGAAGAGTCACTGCAACATTCCTGTTTGAACTAGAGATGTGCGGGTTCGTCTTTATACGGTTCTTATCGTTAAATTATCGCAAGTTTGGATTTCTCTTATTGGCTATCCAAAACACATGACAGTCAGATAACCAATATGATGCAGTTTTTGAGATCCGAACTTATCCGAGTAAATCCGAATAAAACTGAACCACACATCTCTAGTTTGAACTAGTATCTAATCTGCTGGATCTGTCTCCTCCATCCTATACATGGCCTTCCATAGTCACTGAGAATTGGACCGCCAGTAAAGGAATCATTCATGGTCTTTAAGACCCTAGCAGGGGTGTATCTATTATGGGCGCAAGGACCGCTCACCCTGCACCCAGTTATTCAATACTTAACCTCTCCAGAGTACCGCGTCAGCGGTAGCAGCGCTGTACAAATCACCGGCAAAATGGCGCAGTGGCCATTTTCTTGCCGTTTTGCGCATGCACGGTAATGAAATTGCCGGGTAAAATGGCAGCCGTACCATTTCCCTAGTGACCTGTGCATGCGCAGTATTCCCTGATACAGCGCTAGAGTCTACTGCTGGACTCAGTGCGCTGTCGGCCGCCAGGTAGAGAGGAGGGGGCCCCGGACGGAGACTGCACACAGGCCCCCTCCTCTCTTAGTACACCCCTGGACGCTAGAATGATATTGAAATATGAAAATGATCATGAATCTTTTACATATACTACTATATCCAATAAAGTTGTGACACATTTAGGAATTAATAAATACATGCTGGATATGTGCTTGTTGTTTGCAGAAACCACAGGTGTCCAGCATTTATTTTAGATCATTTGCTACTTGGGCAGCATGGTTGGTGAGTAGATAAAATGTAATAAAGGGTCATAATTCCAATTCCTGACCAAGGGAAGATGTAAGAAGAGGTGGTAAGTGTTAAATGCGCTATAACCAGCGCTGTTTGACACACTGATCTTCGGTATGTATGAAAGCTGCTATCATAGAGAAACTCACTTTCCTCTACAGTATCTGCAAACATATAATGATTTTGCCGTATGCCGTAAGAAAACCATTCGGATGTTCAGAAAAAAATGATAGGTGCACCTTTGTGGTTTATCACATATCAGCAGGATTACCTGCCGTATGCGTACTAATCTGTGGGGGTCCGGCTACGCACATGATCTTGCAAACATCACAGTGGGGCAGGCCAGGAGGTAAGACACAGGCTGATGCGCTGTGGGACTTTCAGGGATGGCCGGAAGCAGGGAGGGGTTCTCTTCCCCCACTCTGACGGCCGAGATGTTAATGCATCTCGGCATTATTGCTCTCTGAGTCGCCTCGAAAATAGCTATAGCAGCACGATAAGTACATCTGCCCTCAAGGCACTATCTGTGTAGAGTTTGCTTGTTCTCCCTTTGTTTGTGTATTCCCTCCAGGTACTCCGGTTTCCACCCAGACTCCAAATGCATACAGGCAGGTTAATTGGCCTCTTACAAAGATTGTAAGCTCCTTTGGGGCAGGGACTGATGTGAGTGACTGAAATATTCCCTGTAATGCGCCGTGGAATATGTGTGTGCTATACATATAATTTTAAATAAAGAAACACTTGCTGTCCATGCTATGTGAGTGTCTACAGGAGAGGGCTGCCTGTCCCATCATTGGACTGTGTACAGTGACTGAGGAGAAGTCTGGAAGGGAGACAAAAGAAGTCTTTGTTTTTGAGCAGTGAAGCGGGTTACACAGCTCCAGTAGGTGAAAGCATTTGTAATGAGCTGCTGAGAGATCTTGTGGTGTAAATGAGGTGGGGGCTCCTGGTATACATTATACCCACCAGTGCCTCCTTTTACCTGACAGGCACATGCGTACTGTAAGGGGGTGCTTCTAGCATAATTAGCTGTATTACACACCATGGTTGTTATTCCTGCCTCACCCTGTTAGTGTACCAGGGCTGCACCAGGGGACTCTCCGGTAATGACCACATTATGGCACTGAGGGGTCAATTGCCCTGTAATGATCACCATATGGCACAGAAGTGATTGTAGTGCTGCAATATTGCAGAGGTCTAACAGCTACCAGAGGGGCAGGGTATTCCCTATTTTTGTACCAGGGGTCCCAAGGGACCCACTCTTTACCAGGGAGAGAGGGCAGACGGAGCAATGATCCTGAAAATTGGCACATCTGTATGATTTGCTTTTTTATTTTCTGCTTCGTGAACTTTTATTTGCAAATCCTTAACACCCCCTCCCCCCCTTATTATTATCTTCCCCTCCTGAGACATCTTTACACCCCATCCCCCCCCTTTACCATTATCTTACCCTCCAGAGACTTTGTACAACTGACTAGTTGTCCATTTGCCCTTAGAAGATCTGTAATATGGGCAGTGTGTGTCAGGTTAGTACAGTTAATTCTTTCATTGGCAAGGCCGCCACCAATACATTGCAGAAACTCCTGGGATCTACAGTGTTAAAAGATAGACACTTTTCTTTTCCTAACCAGTTTCTTTCCAAATGAGGGGCAATGAGAAGGAGCGATCTGGCTTGTGTGCATCCATCCTCCCATCATGATCTGGGAGGAGGTAGAATATTCAGAGTCTTATAAGAAGTGGGGGGCACATAAGTATGGGAGGGGGAACTTTACTGAATGGTGGGTGTAATGTTTCTGCTTCCTGCTGTTACTGGTTTGATTTATCCCTAATGAGTTCTCAGCACATGAATGATCACAGCTCTCCGAGGAGCCTGCCCAGTAATGCTGCATCCTGAGGCTCGCATACAGACACCTCCTCGTAGCTGGCTCCACACTGTATACACTATAGCTCCTGCTAGTGTACCACATACACACACTGCATCCTACACATGTAACACATATACACACTATACCGTACACCAAAAGTACATACACCCATCTCCTGCTAGTGTACCACATACACACACTGCATCCTACACATGTAACACATATATACACACTATACCGTACACCAAAAGTACATACACCCATCTCCTGCTAGTGTACCACATACACACACTGCATCCTACACATGTAACACATATACACACTATACCGTACACCAAAAGTACATACACCCATCTCCTGCTAGTGTACCACATACACACACTGCATCCTACACATGTAACACATATACACACTATACCGTACACCAAAAGTACATACACCCATCTCCTGCTAGTGTACCACATACACACACTGCATCCTACACATGTAACACATATACACACTATACCGTAGACCAAAAGTACATACACCCATCTCCTGCTAGTGTACCACATACACACACTATACCATATACCAAAACTATACACTCACATCTCCTACTGCTAGTGTACCACATACATACACTGCATCCTACACATGTAACACATATACACACTATACCGTACACCAAAAGTACATACACCCATCTCCTGCTAGTGTACCACATACACACACTGCATCCTACACATGTAACACATATACACACTATACCGTACACCAAAAGTACATACACCCATCTCCTGCTAGTGTACCACATACACACACTATACCATATACCAAAACTATACACTCACATCTCCTACTGCTAGTGTACCACATACATACACTGCATCCTACACATGTAACACATATACACACTATACCGTACACCAAAAGTACATACACCCATCTCCTGCTAGTGTACCACATACACACACTGCATCCTACACATGTAACACATATATACACACTATACCGTACACCAAAAGTACATACACCCATCTCCTGCTAGTGTACCACATACACACACTGCATCCTACACATGTAACACATATACACACTATACCGTACACCAAAAGTACATACACCCATCTCCTGCTAGTGTACCACATACACACACTGCATCCTACACATGTAACACATATACACACTATACCGTACACCAAAAGTACATACACCCATCTCTTGCTAGTGTACCACATACACACACTGCATCCTACACATGTAACACATATACACACTATACCGTACACCAAAAGTACATACACCCATCTCCTGCTAGTGTACCACATACACACACTATACCATATACCAAAACTATACACTCACATCTCCTACTGCTAGTGTACCACATACATACACTGCATCCTACACATGTAACACATATACACACTATACCGTACACCAAAAGTACATACACCCATCTCCTGCTAGTGTACCACATACACACACTGCATCCTACACATGTAACACATATACACACTATACCGTACACCAAAAGTACATACACCCATCTCCTGCTAGTGTACCACATACACACACTGCATCCTACACATGTAACACATATACACACTATACCGTACACCAAAAGTACATACACCCATCTCCTGCTAGTGTACCACATAAACACACTGCATCCTACACATGTAACACATATACACACTATACCGTACACCAAAAGTACATACACCCATCTCCTGCTAGTGTACCACATACACACACTATACCATATACCAAACTATACACTCACATCTCCTACTGCTAGTGTACCACATACATACATTGCATCCTACACCAAAACTATACACACACTGTACCCTACTGCTAGTGTAACACTTATACACACTATACCGTGCACCAAAACTATACACTCACATCTCCTACTGCTAGTGTACCACATACATACATTGCATCCTACACCAAAACTATACACACACTGTACCCTACTGCTAGTGTAACACTTATACACACTATACCGTGCACCAAAACTATACACTCACATCTCCTACTGCTAGTGTACCACATACACACTGTACCCTACCACTAGTGTACTACATATACACACTGCAACATACACCAAAATGCTCACATCACCTACTGCAAGTGTAACACATATACACACTGTGACGTACACCAAAACAACATACACACATCTTTAGTGACGTGCAGCGAGGTAAATGGCTGAGGAGGCACTGGCTAGTATCAGAGCCAGATTTACAGATACATATATGAACCCGAGGGTTCTTGTGGGCATTATACAAAGATGCAGCAGTATATAGTGCTAGAAATTTGGTGTGTTTTGATTAGGGATGTGCGGAAAAGGTGGACAGGAGAGGCATTGCCTCACCTACCATACACTTTTTACTCCAGAGTTTTAACCAGTGGGGGATTTTACCTAGGGGCTACGAGGCTCCTGCCCCCCCCCCCCCCATTAATATCCTCGACTTCAGTGAGCCAGTGCAGTCTGTGACTGCACTACACTGTGATTGGAGGTGGCTTCCTATTGGTAGCGCCACCTGCCAGTCACGCACAGGACAGGCAGCCCCAGGGAGAGGTGTCTCCTGCCCCTGGGACTGCCAGTCAAGGCTGCCATAAGCAGAGAGCTGCTCTGCCTTTCGGGCAACCCTACAGGGCTTCTCGGGCTGCTACCAATGCAGCCCCAAGAAGCTGGTCTAGTCTTATCTCTGATGAAACGGCCCTTCCTATTGGCCGAGAAATGCGTCGGGTGTTGTCTCCAGGATCATTGACCAAGAGAGGACCCGATTGGTCACACATCCTATCACAGCTAGTCCTACCTTGTTCCACTCCGGCCAGAGCTTATAGATGGAGACGCTGCTTTGTCCCTCCTGCTGACAGGACCTCATTCACGGAGGTGCGGTTCACTCCTCCAGCTGCCGGGACTCCATGCTGCCGGGAGCTCACAGTTTAGTGCGGCTCTCCCTCCCAGGTTGGTAGAAAGCAGCCACGCTGTTAGAGACTTTGGGAACGCAGGACAGATGCCACATTACTGACTCTGACCGGGACGCCGGCAGCCAGTACCACACAGGTCCCTGTAAAGGGTTTCCGCTGTTTAATATCTGATTAAGTCCTGGTTGTTTAAGTACAGGGAAAAAATAAGTAGGGTTTCACTGTATTTAATACAACCAGCACTGGGCTCTGGGAACCAGTTCTGGATTTACAGTGAAAAAATTGCGTAGGGTTCCCCTGTAAGATCCAGAACCAGCACCAGACCCTTTCTAGCGGGGGACTGATGCCACAGCCAGGGGAGCTCTATCACCAGGCCCACCAGCCGCAGCATCAGCCCTGACCACTAGTCAGCCCAGGCCTGGGGAGTTGGGGACCCCCCCAATAAATAGGTCCCCTCTCCAGGGCACCCCTAGCCTAGGCTGATAGCCCGGTGCTATCCCCGCCACCCCTAGGAGGTGGGTGGCGAGTTGATAATGTAGGTGTGGTGTAAAAAATAGACTGTATAAACATTGTCTTTACAGTAGAACTGCAGGTCCCAGCAAGCCTCCCCCATGTGGGGCATTAAGGGCTCGCTGGTACCTGTAGTTCACCTTGTGGTTCTCCAAGTACCAGCATGCAAGGGAGGCTTGCTGGGACCTGCATTTCCGCAACAAAAGACAATATTTAAAACAATATAAAATGTACTACATTTACACTATCAACCCACCGCCCAGGGGTGTCGGGGATAGCCCCGGGCTACCAGCCTAGGCTAGGGGTGCCCCCAACTCCCCAGGGATCCCTGACCTGGGCTGACTAGCGGTCAGGGCTGATGCTGCGGCGGGGTGGCCCTGTTATATGGCTCCCCTGGCTGTGGCATCAGTCCCACATATACAGTAGTCTTCATTCTAGCACCCTGCACCTGTCACAACCCATACAGTTCCTCTTTCCTGCCGGGGGTGTCACTAGTAGGTGTGTACAAATAAAAACTAATGCATAACTTGGTGAGAAAACTAGAAAAAATATTTATGATTTATAAACGGGGGAGTTCCTGCGCTCAACCACGGTTTGGTGTTTTAGGGAAAGTATGTGATTTACTTACAATATGATAATAAATGTGGATACGATTGCAGCAAATATATGTTACAATTAAATTTACTTGCAATTAAAACCTTTTCATGTACATACTTATGATTTATGGCTGACTGTATGCAGTAGCATCCCTCCCCGAGGTGATACTCGGTGCGAGGAGGGTTGTAGTGTGCGCGGCAAAAAGGGGGTGTGGCCTCATGGGAAGGGGAGTGGCCTTGCGTCCCGAACTCCCATTTTAGTCACTCCGGGGGTCCCGGAAGTGCGGACTGCCCCCAGGGACCACTCTGTGTGCAGTCAGCACCCGGCTCCTGTCACTGAGGAGGAGTCAGCACTTTAGTGTCACCCCTCAGCGGGTCCGCACCCCCTTGTGAGGCCACTGACTGTATGACCACCTAGGCAGCTGGAAATCATCATGCTGGTGATGGGCCTATTTTATTTGGGGGCCAGGAGCTGTAGCTCCATCTTCCCCATTGTTAAGCTGGCCCTGTACACAGCAACTATTTACACACATTTTCTTCTGCTTGTGTATAACAAATACTCTGTGCCAGCTGTATGTGTACCACAATTACATAACACGGACGGGATGCATCAAGCATCGCATTTTAAATGTGATACATTCCGCCACTTACTGCTTAGCTTTCCGGATCTTGATACATATTGGAAGGGGCGTCGAGAGCCGTGCCAGGGGTAAGGGGGCATGGCCTAATCACGGGAGGTGTGCACAGTGCCCTTAGGCAAAAAAATTATAAAAACTTCAGCGGGAGGTGGGCACTGTGAGCCTCTCATCCTGGTGCAAAGCCATGGGGTGCGATCAGTGTGATCGCTCCCCCCACAGGCATAGGTACTGCTGCGGCTCCCACTGCAGCCCAGCACACAGCAGCGTGTGCTGGGCTGCTGTGAGATAAGAGGGAGGGGTTGGGGCCAGTGGTGTAAATTCATCCCAGAGGCAAGTTATAACTTGGTGCCCCCCCCCTCTGTCACAGCTGGTGACACTAACATAGTATTTCACATGCAGATACACCCGCAGTTGCACTCAGAATATCGGCATGCTGCATATCATTTTATTCAGTAGAAGCTGCTGTGTGAATAAGATGCATTTGAAGGGAAAAATCTGCAAGAAAAGATGCTCAGCGCTACCAAGTTACTCTATGCTCACACGTTTGCTGTAACGCGGCTTGTAGCGCATGGAGGATAGATGTATGAGGACACATCTGTGTGCATTAGTCACAGATAAGATAGTGACCTGTATGGTGCAATTGGCATGAGGAACAGAGTCCTCCTGGCAAAAACTACCTGAAGTGAGGTGGGGAGCCCTCCTCATACCCCTGATGGAGGGGAAAATCACCTGATGTGGGGTGGGGAGCCCTCCTGATAGAGGGGAAAATCACCTGTTGTGGGTGGGGACCCCTCCTGATACCCCTGATGGAGGAGAAAATCACCTGATGTGGGTGGGGACCCCTCCTGATACACCTGATGGAGGGGAAAATCACCTGATGTGGGTGGGGACCCCTCCTGATACACCTGATGGAGGGGAAAATCACCTGATGTGGGTGGGGACCCCTCCTGATACACCTGATGGAGGGGAAAATCACCTGATGTGGGGTGGGGAGCCCTCCTGATAGAGGGGAAAATCACCTGATGTGGGTGGGGACCCCTCCTGATACCCCTGATGGAGGAGAAAATCACCTGATGTGGGTGGGGACCCCTCCTGATACACCTGATGTAGGGGAAAATCACCTGATGTGGGTGGAGACCCCTCCTGATACACCTGATGGAGGGGAAAATCACCTGATGTGGGGTGGGGAGCCCTCCTGATACCCCTGATGGAGGGGAAAATCACCTGATGTGGGTGGGGACCCCTAATGATATGCCTGATGGAGGGGAAAATCACCTGATGTGGGTGGGGACCCCTCCTGATACCCCTGATGGAGGGGAAAATCCCCTGATGTGGGTGGGGACCCCTCCTGATACCCCTGATGGAGGAGAAAATCACCTGATGTGGGGTGGGGGACCCCTCCTGATACCCCTGATGGAGGAGAAAATCACCTGATGTGGGTGGGGACCCCTCCTGATACACCTGATGGAGGGGAAAATCACCTGATGTGGGTGGGGAGCCCTCCTGATACACCTGATGGAGGGGAAAATCACCTGATGTGGGTGGGGAGCCCTCCTGATACCCCTGATGGAGGAGAAAATCACCTGATTTAGTGGTTTTGAGGACTGAGCTTAACTCAAGATACTGTAAGGTGGGACTACAAATCACAAAATGCCCAGTCTGCTACCGACTACATCACATGCCAGGAAGTTGCTCCACCAAAGATCTGCCCTCCAGACTCAGTCGCTGGTGCCCCAGGCCCTCATCTCCCATGCCCTCTTACCTTCAGCTCCGTCCGGTGTATCCTTATTGGCATCCAGCTCCTGGAAGAAGATCTGCAGCCGCACTTATGCTCGGGGCTGCCACTCAGGACTCGCGGTTAGAACTGCTGCCAGGGAGGAGTGGGTTGGGGGGCACCTGAAATGTTGCATGGGTCCACGGATAGGGCTGTCGCTAGGGAGGAGTGGAATGGGGAGTTGTGGGTGAGGGGGGCAGCGGACGTGTCACACTGACATAAGAAGTTGCTGAGGAGCAGCGACACCAATGAGCAGGGACAGACTATAGATAGACGGAAGCAGCAGCGGACACGGAGCTCTTCACTAGTGTATGGTGCCTTCTCAGGTGCCGGGAAGAGGTGCCATATATTGGGCAGCCATGACGGTACACTCCGGGTACATAGTTACAGCCCTAAGTGGGGTGAATATATTGTGGGCAATGGAGGAGGTGCCCCTTCAGTGCTGGCACCCAGCAGCAGACGCCTCCATTGTCTCCCATAGTGCTGCCCCATGGCAGGTAATTAGTTCCTGCCCTTCGCTTCCGGCGCCCGTGCATATGGCGAATATAGTCAAACCTCTGAAAACTGCAGTTTTAGAGGTTTGACCGCATTTCAGTTTAATACATCCCACCCACACAATCTGCTAATGCGAGTTTAACACATAAACACACTGTGTCGGCTGTATGTGTAACACAACTACACAACGCTAATTCTGCTAGTGTACATCACGAACAGACTGTACCGGCTGCATGTACACAACTAATACATACACATCTCTATCACTGCCTCCTCATTTTCTCCTGTACCTCTCTGACACTACTGGGAGGGGTCAGAGGTCAGACATTCCAGCGTGATCAGGTTTTATATATATATATATATATATATATAAACTGGATCCTAATAAGAAAAAATTATGTCATCATGCTGGAATGTAATGATAGTTGGTCTGACCTCTGACCCCTCAAAACAGTGTCAGGGGTCTATTTACTAAGGTTTGCTAGGAGATAAAGTGAACTGAGGTAAGGTACCAGCCAATCAGCTGCTAACTGTCCTTTTTAAAACACAGCCTGAGTCCCACCTAACCACTTGGGGTAGTGGTGGGCGGCCACAGCGTTCTGATAGGAGCAGGCCTGTAATTCACTTTTTTTGTAAGGGGATAGTAGCTTGCAGGCCCCCGAGTGTCCAGCAGCTTACTGTATGTAGGCGGAGCGGGAGGGCGGCCCTTTGTTGGGCCTGTCACTGTAAGTCAGTAACTAATTTTTACTATGCGGTGGCATGGGGGTAGGAGCGGGCGGGCCCCCGAGTGTCCGGGCCCGTGACTCAAGTCCCGGCAGTCCCCCCCTGATGGCGGCCTTGCCTGTGACATGAGAGTTAGGAGCTGATTGGCTGGTAGCTTACCTCCGTTCACTTTATCTCCTAACACAGCTTAGTAAATAGACCCCTCAGAGAGGAACAGGAGAAAATGAGGAGGCAGTGATAGAGATTGCCAGTGGTGGAGGCAGAAGGAGCGGAGGGGGGAAAGTGTTGAGGGCAGTGAGAGAGAGTTTGGGGGGGGGGGGGTAGAGAGAAAAAGGGGTAGATATACAGAGAAAAAATAAAAGCCATACAACACTGGGCATTGTAGCTAGTGTACCATAAGCTCATGCTGTACCCGCCACATATACACAACAACCCCATACACAGAGCTCCCATTACTTATGTAACGCAGATACATACTGTGCATGCTACATGTGCACCACAAATACTTACATGGCTCCTACACACAAAGGCTATTATTCTATGACGGAATACATACACGAAAGCATTCACTTTGTACCCTGCCTTTAGTACCCAAAGGTTCTATATGTTCAGTGACCAAAGAGATTTCTTTTGGGGGGGGATGTGGGGTGTCAGTAGAGAATAGAGAACAAAAATGTGTGAAATCTTAATGTACAGTTATTGATATTTATTACACTGCAGCATTTCCTCAGCACTGATTCCTGTCACTATCACCCGCAGCACATTTCACAATACTTAAATGCTAAAGACATCTTCTCACAAAGGGGCCCATTTATCAATAAATATTTGTGGCTTATTCTCCGAAAACACCCATTTTCAGGGGATAACCGCAAATATTCAGTATCCCCCGAATGTATGGCAGCAGACATCTCCGATAAAGTGGCGTATCTATAACGGGTGCAGTGTGTGCAGGGCACACGGGCCCCCGGGTCCAGGGGGGCCCCGCACCGCACACACTGCACCCATATTTTTTTTAAACTTACCTGTCCGAGGTCCCACGTCGGGTGTCACTGCTGCTCAGAACACCGGAAAAATGGCCGCCGCGACCATTTTCCAGTATTCTGCACATATGCAGTAGACTCTGGGCACTAGAGTGTGCCCGGAGTCTACAGAACACTGGAAAATGGCCGCCACGGCCACTTTTCCGGCGTCCTGCGCATGCGCAGTAGACTACGGGCACACTCTAGTGGCCGGAGTCTACTAATGCTCCGCTGGCTGGCCAGCCGTGTCAGTCGGCTGCCAGCCACCAGGGAGAGAGGAGGGGGCCCCGCACGGGGAATGCACACGGGCCCCCTCCTCTCTTAAAATGCCCCTGCTCCTATACCTGCTGCGATCCCTCCAGATGTGATGTTGCCATATTTACCAACTTCCGGAATGTGATGCAGAGATTGGCTCCTGCAGCTACCCCCATCTGAAGATGTCTGTAGACCGACATTGCATAAGTAGCTGGAAGAGGGTCCATAAGGAACCCTCTCCCGGCATATGCATGGTCTGTAGACTGCGCATGTACTGGAGTCATAGAAACATAGAATTTGACGGCAGAAAAGAACCACTTTGCCCATCCAGTCTGCCCCATTTTTAAACATATTGTTACCTCAACCCTTAGTGATCCTTACTTCTTCTGAAGGATATCCTTATGTCTATCCCATGCATGTTTAAATTGCTCTACTCTTAGGCCCTGATTCAAACCCACTCGCGAGCGGCTGTCCGCTCGCAAGTGGGTCGATGTTCTGCACTGAGCATGCGCACGACGGAGGGAGCTCAGTCGTGCGCATGCACCAGATGCGGCGAGCGAAGGAAAGTCCTTCGCTCGTTGTGTCTGATCAAAGGGGGCGTGCTGTCGATGTTGATTGACAGCACGCCCCCTTTGGTGGGCGTGCCGGGGGCGTGCCTCCCTGACGGGGGCGTTCCCACGGGAACGCCTCCCGTCAGAAGCCGGCCCACTGACATCACTAGTGATGACAGTGGGAGTGATTTTGGCTCTGATAGAGCCAAAATCACTCCGGAGCTTGCGGTTGAAAACCTCAACCGCAGGCTCCGGCTCGCAGTTTCGATGGTCGCGATGGTCAAGACCATCGCGGCCATCAAACTGCACGCTCGTATAGCCTGTGGGTGGTGACCCACAGCTATACGAGCGTCCAGGAGGACGCTCCATTTTCATGGAGGGCGGCCCTCATTCAGAGCGTGCGCTCTGCTCAGAGCGTACGGCTCTGAATGAGGGCCTTAGCCTCTACCACCTCTGATGGGAGGCTATTCCACTTGTCCACTACCCTTTCTGTGAAGTCATTTTTCCGCAAATTTCCCCTGAACCTACCACCCTCCAGTTTCAGTCCCGGCACAGGAGAGGAGAGACCACTGACGTGGTCACTTCACTCCCAGCAGATCGCAGGGACGGGCTCCTTTCAGAGCTTCTTTACCTGCAGGGATGCAGGTGCTTTTTGTTACATCCGAGCAGTATGATCGCATCCTGCAATGCGATCATGGGATCTAATATCGTGTCCAGATAGCATTGCAAATGCGATCATTAATAAATGGGCCCCTTTTATTGAAACGCAAAGGATCATGGCATTAATCTCTCTCTGTTTCATAAAGTCCCTGGTTTAGGGGTCTGTCTGTTCGTTCGGGCTAATCTCTTGAACCACTGGACGGATTTTGATGCGGTTTTCACTATTCTATTCAGCACTGGTCGAGGAAGGTTTAGGTTTTCATCTGTGACAAAAGTGAGCCGAGCAGTGACGATTTTAGTGAAGCATGTGACAGAATAAAAATCTTGCACCAAGCTGCTGTATAGGAGCTGGCCAGGGTGCTCAAACAGTAAGACAGTAAGACTGAGGCTTGGAATGAAGCAAATCACAGAAAAAAACTGTTGTGCTGTGTGAGTGACTGACTGCTGTTGCAGGGCCGAGGGCTACACTCTGATTGGCTCTCACTGTCTCAAAGAGCCAATCGGAGAGAGCAATGTGCCCTGTTGCTTAGCAGTAGCCTAGAGGAGGGAGGCAGTCAGGGACTGAGCAGAGTCATATCTGAGTCAGACAGAGAGTGAGAGACAGACAGCCTCTAATGAAAGAGGACATTGCTCATCTCCATGTTTGGCAGCCGGGGAGGAGTGCGCATGGAGGCTGAGGAAATATGCACAGTTGCCCCCAGCCCCGGGGACATGATCCTCCTGCCCTTCCCAGCACATCCCAGTGGCCGGGCCCAAGCCAGCTGCAGGGCAGCAGCAGGGGGTTGTGGTGACACTGGTGAAAAGCAGGGGGCTGTGGTGTGATGCAGGGACCTATGGTGAGATACAGGGGACTATGATGACATGACGTAGGTTGTTATGAGATGCAGAGGGCTGTGGCAAGATATTGCTATATAATTTAATTGTTTTGTGTGCTTGTATATATTGTATATGTCCATGGGCGTAACTGTCATAAGTGCAAGGGGTGCAGCTGCTATGGGGCCCAGAGCTGAGGGGGGCCCATCTTACTTGTCAAAATTACATGTGTTATATACATTTTTCACATGTGTGTGGTACAGTACATAGGGGCCCTTACAAACTTTTGCTATGGGACCTTCAAATACCTAGTTACGCCCCTGTATATGTCCTAGAGATATATTCATTATTAGCCCATGATGGTAATTATTTGAATGATGTGTAACACTGTCATCAGCTGAAAGCACTGCATCCTATGGCTGCTATGCATCATAATGGTAATACTCCATACTTCTACACAGGGGGTATTGCTGTAAGCACAGATATCGGTTCTAGGGGCTATTGGAAAAGGCATTTACTTAGGGGCTGGGGGACACAACAAAGTGTTATGAGTCACTAAATGTCAACACCTCCTTTGCTCTTGATGCATTGTCTAACACTTGTCACTTCCAGTGAGACATCCAGACTTTTCGTTGTATCCACACAACCCCCTAAACACAACCACGCATCCCATTGGCATTTACACCTGAATCTATGCTAGATACTCATGTATGTTGCTTCATGCACTCAGTCCAGGAGTCAGATTGCATCACGGTTATTTATTTAAAATACTTTAATTTACAAATAATTTATGTACATTGTGTTTATAGCTCAGGTATTTACATCAACGGTTTCAGTTGAAAAAGTCCAGTTGTGCATAGGAAGCACCGTCCTGTATCTGTGGTCCTTCTGCAGGCGTTTCCATGCATTCGTGTCAAGCTGGAAATCTGACAGCGCTTCAACACCAAACTCTCCACTCTGGGATCCAAAGTTTATTGCAAAGTGAGAGTTAAAGCACAGACTATGCCCAACCCTAGTGAGGTAAGTAACAGTGTGTGTGTAATAAATATACAATGAGTGCACATGGCATTAAGCTGTCCCTGTGAATTTAGCCTATGTGTTGCTATTAGGGGGAACATTTTTGGAAAATGCAGATGAGTATCTAAACTTTTTTGTTTTAATTCATCCAAACTTGCTTTTCCTGCAAACATTGGCTTGCCTACAGCTCTAAGGGCTTCAGAGAACGTTATATTCATGGCACAGCTGATCATGTAGCTTATACAATACCTGTATATGTTACACAAGTACTGTATATTATAAAGGGTAATACTGAATACTGATTTCGTCACTTTGTGGTCATTGTAACGCACCCCATAAGCTATTTCAGTGACTAGACTTCATCTCAGATTTGTGCAACCTGCATAAAGGAACTCACAACCAGTAGGGGGGACCCATTATCCTATATGTAATATGTGCATCTTTGCTGCTTTCCCTGTGCCGTTCTCTTGCCAGAGGGGAAGGCTAAATACAGTGAGAGAAATTGATTGTTACTGTTGTGTAGCTGGGTATTCTGCACCCACAATAGTATGTTTATGGCATTTTAATAAAAAGTTGATCTAACTATTATTTAAAAAGAGTGGAAAATGCAGCGTACACTTAACTGGCCAGTAATAATTATGTTCCCTCTTTTTGTCTTAGTGTAGTTTCATTTATAATGAAAATACAGTTCATGTTAATAAAGTCGTTAACTCCACCCTGACATCTGGTTGGTTTCCATGGCAATATTTGTTATTGGTTCCGGCTGTCCGGCTGCTTTTCCAGGGCTTGGCTGTGTTGCTGAAGGTGCTCTGTGAGCAGTGTCCATGGAAACTACAGAAGATCATATGCCCCGGCAGTTGTTGGAGGGGGCGCAGTCCTTGCAGTGGAGCTATAGTAGTAGGGGGAGCCTGGGAAGTAAATTATGAGGGGGATACCTGTTAACCAATGTCATTAATAAGTCAACTTACAACATTGCATTCTCATAGAATCATCATGGAAATTACAGCACAGATCAACTCTTTCTGTACAGCGTGGGAGAGGACGTACTGACCACTGTATCTTGAGCCAGCATCTTCCCTTAAAGCAGACTACAACCTGTTGCTTGCCTGGAGTTGTAGAACTACAAACACCAGCATGCTGCGATGTGTAAAGCCGCAGGTTGTCTACCCTTGCCTTGCTGTATAACTATAAACCATAAATGTAGAGCAGGGGTTCCCAACCACGGTCCTCAAGGCACACTAACAGTCCAGGTTTTAGGGATAGCCATACTTGAGCACAGGTGACTTAATTAGTACCTCAGTTATTTTTATTTAACAATCTGTGCACAATCATGGATATCACTAAAAGCAGGACTGTTAGTGTGCCTTGAGGACCGAGGTTGGGAATCACTGATGTAGAGTATGGAACAATGGTTCCCAACTCCAGTCCTCCAGTACCACTAGCAGGCCATGTTTTGTGGATTTCTTTAATCATGCACAGGCGAGTTAATCTATTTTGCTGGGTCAGTAATTGTCCCACCTGCTTCCACAGACAGAAATCCTGAAACCATGACCTGTTGGAAAAACTTGAGGGTTGAGGTTGAGAAGCAATGGTAAGGAATATCATAGCACATTTTGTGGACATGTACTGTGAGTGTCACAGATGCCTCTCTGGTATTGTGTGAGGGCAAATTAAATAAGAAATGGGGCAGAGAGAATTCTGAATTACATATGGTGACTAAAGCAGGGCATACACTATACAATTTTCTGTCAGATATCTGTCCAATCTGGCTGGTTGGATTGAAAACCTGGTAATGTATGGGAGCCAATGACTGTCGTCCATTTGCTCACAAACACTGGAAAATAGCCAAAAATGGTTGTTAAGGCAAATTGGTTAAAACGCACAAATTTAACAAATTTGAACAAATTTTTTTTGGCCTTTTATTCAGTGTTTAAAACCATATGGACGACTGTCATTGGCTCCCATACATTACCAGGTTTTCATTCCAACCAGCCAGATTGGACAGATATCTGACAGAAAATTGTATAGTGGACGCCCTGCTTAAGTTATCCCAAATGAGCTCATCTTATGCTAAACCATTTTGTCTTAAATCCATTCCCGGGGACACACTAGCAGTGCATGTTTTCCATATCTCCATAGGTGGTGCAAATTCTTGGTTTTTTTATTCTGTAAGGAGATCTGGAAATGAAGCACTGTTAGTGTGTCCTGCGAAACACTGTGCTAAACTGCCTTAAACTAATTAACACCTAGAAATACAGAACAGCAAATGGCTTAATAGAGAATTATCAGAAATGATGAAATGTAAATTTGGGATAGCTGCTGCTCCACCTGTAATATTTGCACTGACTATTTGTCTATTGAGCATTGGCACTGGACTTGTGGTGACAGACCCCACTAGATACAGTGTTGAGTGGACATTTGTATACATTTAAGAATACGCCTGCTGTATTTTTACTATAGCTTTAATTAATGGGGTACTATTTTTTTTTAAAGAAACATGTTGGCCTCTAACAACAGAATCAATATATTGATGTGTGTGAATTAATAACAGAGGCAGTCCGTGGAGGAATATCTGTACTTGGCTTTACCTAGATGTAATCTATGATATTCCTCTATACTGAAATAATGGAGCAGGCCCAGCGGTTAGGATTGGACAGATTTTCACCTGGGAAAAAGTGGAATAAATGAAAAATAAAAATCTATTTTTTTGTGAATGAAAGTGCTACAAAAGCTGTTTCCCCATGTACTTACTAAGAAGGCTGGAGCCGGGGAACCGCCAACTGTCTCCGTATGCTGCGTAGGCCCCGTGGCTATATGCATTACCAGAGTAATCGCTTCCTGCCGAGAAAACAAGAACTGTCAGGTCAAATGGAACAGCGGGGGGAACATCTCACCTTACCAGAGCTATGAAGCTACGCAGCTAATATCTTACTTATAGCTCCTCTCCCGCCAGCACAGAGCCAGACCTCTGCTGCCAGTGTGCTGGGAATTATTATACAGAACATACTGTGACCTTACATCTACTCAGATTAGGCAGCTTATACTCCCCTCTATCTTGTTTATTTACAGTCTGGCCATACCTATACTAGATATATCACATTTATATCAGCACTGCTATGGATCTTTTCCATAACCCTACCATCATTTAATTTAATGACTGTATCAACCAAAGAGTATACCACCTCTTAATGTTTGTCCCTGTTTAGTTTAGTATTTAAGGGATGCTGAGAGAATGATGATGTGAATGTTACACTGGTGAAGTCATACAAATTGTCAGTAATAGTTCTGTTTGGATTGGAGCACGAGAAATCTTTTGTCCACAGGTAGTTCCGTTTAAATGTCAGGGGTATAATGCCTGGCGTTGGCACAACTGTACACGTTTTATTGATTCTATCACATCTTAAATGTAAATAGTTAATGACTATAAGCCGTGTATGCTGCTAATTGTTCAACCCCAATGCGAAAGATAATGTGCAAGTAACATCTGAAACTGATGAACGATATAAGATAACGTATGATGCAATTAACAAGGTAAAGGCAATCGCTGTATCCTATACATACATATACGCCACAAACAAATGTAAAGGCAATCGCTGTATCATATACATACATATACGCCACAAACAAATGTAAGAGGGTGCTGCTGTATCTTCTTAGATGACAACCCTTGTATGTAACTATATATATATAACTAACCAAATACTTATGTGTGTGTATAATATCCTTGAGAGACGTAAGGAGTAAATAGGGTTGAAGTTGCCTAAAGGATACATGAAAAGGGGCAGACTAGATGGGCCAAGTGGTTCTTATCTGCCGTCAAATTCTATGTTTCTATGTTTCTATATAGATAAACAGACAGACAGATGGATAATAGCATATTTATATTTATAGTGAAACATAGAACGTGTGTCGCTTGCCATGATTGCCTGGTTCTGCTGCACCCTGGTTCTGCTGCACAAATATTAGGGTTTCACTTCAAATACATTTTGCTAACCCTCTTATTGCTATACTCTGTACGTATTTCACCCCTAAACTACATGTCTATTAAAGAAAGAAAAAAAAAACACAAGTTTATATACTACATTATTTGGGGTAAACTTTTCCCTGAAACAGAGGACCTGCATCATTTCTGATATTATCCAGAATAGATAACCTATTCTCAGAGTAATATAGCACAGGATGTATTATTTGGGAATAAGGAGATCATTTGTCCTCTCTGCGCTTGTACGGACATGCAGATCACTGGGTGTTGGGAACAAATCCATCTCTTGCACACACAGTTAAAATATAACTGCTCTTTTTTATTTATCTTGACCAATCTCATTTCACGGTCCAGGGGAGGAAGGAGGGTGTGCGCGCGAGTGTGTGGCTGGGGAGGGGGGAATAAGTACTTTATATTTTTAACGCTGCATTAAGCGCGTCTCCGTGGTAACACAGTAACACGCTGGCTCAGCAGGTTCCGGAGCTGCGAGCTGAGTGGGTGGGGGGAACTGATGTTCTGCATTTCTTTTTCATTTAAATGTACCTGCAAAGGTCACCTGGGGTCACCAACACCAAAAACATAACTCAATTTATCATTTGTAGTCTCTCTCGCTCTACTTGACACCTATAATGTACCCAAATATCCCCACAGGAACAGACTCTCAGCTTTTGCGTTAATCCAGTAAAGGAATTCAGAATGACTGAGGTACAAAATTATATATAAAAGACCTGATTCCGAGTTGCACATGAAGCAATGTCTGACGCATCCAGAAGTCCATAAAAACATCCGCCTGTATTGTTAGTGGGTCGCCTATATGCGACTGCACAGTCCCCAGCTCTGAGAGCAGCTGTCATTGCTATTATCTGCCTTAGCACCGGCCCCCAGGGGTGCCAAAGGGGAGGTGGTGGGTACTGATTACCTAGGCCTGGGCTTGGTGTGGACTCGGAACCTGGGTCAGCTGCTGAGGGGGACATTGTTCTCTTTTGCAGCACTACACATTGTATTGTTTTCTTTGTAGGGGTCAAGGTCACGCCTCCCGGATTTGGCCCCCGCCCCCTGTACCCAGGCCCTGTTCAGCTCCCGTCGGCCCTGCCATCCCATGTACTTGGAGCAGGAGATCAGAGTGAAATCCGACACTCACCACTGAATAGTCCACAACTCTGTCTATACGACACACGGGACACTTCTCCATTGCCCCATTGTTACCTAGTAAGGCCCATGCAAGCAGCTGAGATGTGTATGACTCTGCATCACTCATAAGTGCTCTAAGCTGAGTATAAAGGCCGCGGCGCAGGTGCTGTTTGTCTAATTGAAGCACAAGAGCGTTGTGAAATGCATGTGTGCCGCGCATGTGCAAATCATCCCTCACTAATTAATACATCCATTCAGCAGAGAGGAAACATGGCAGCAGCTACCTATGGGTACTGACTACACCACCATTGGTCTAAGACAAACCTCTATTGTTGCATGTAACTCAGAGGTGTTTATGTAACCAGCACCTTCCTGCTTTATAAGACAATGATACAGAACCCAAAGACCCATAACGTACCAGCTACCATTCCAGCAATAGCAGACGAGGCATAGTTTCCTTGGCCACTGGGTATGTGGGGAGGGTAGCCTGGCAACGTGGATCCTACAACGTCACGTCCTATGAAGTAATAGAGAGATCCTATTATATATTAGCAGCACACATTCCAGCCGGCGCTAACCAGCATACAGTGAGCAATTCTGGGTAGACTATATGGAGCAACAGAAGGAATGATGGGCAGAATCCTGCATATAATGGAGTAATATAAGTAAAGCCAAGAAGCCAAGTGCTGTCCAGTCCGTGTGTGCTGCAGACTGTGGGCACTGGGAATGCAAGATTTACAAGTGTAATCTAATGACAGCTCCACGCTGAAGGGTGGACTTTGAGAATCAGCTGTTCAGTGGGACTCTGCAACAAGCATTGTGAAACTCAGTTATCACAGTATTATTTCTATAGCACACTGTACGGTATGGGCCTGACGTCGCAGAATTGCACGCACGTTCACTTTGCTGGTTGATCTTACTATTTTTAGCACTGTGCATGCTCTGCAGTTGAGCGTAAGCGTATGCCACCAACTACAGTCCACTCAGAGCCCTATTCATCTTGCTAGCATCTCTACTTGGGGCAGAAGAGGCAGTACTGGGAGGCCATGTAGTGTTCGCACTTAGGACCTGATTCAGACCCTCTCGCAAGCCGCCGCTCGCTCGTTCCTGGTCGATGTTATAAAATTGCGCATGCGTATGCATCGTAGTGTGCGTGCACAAACTAGTCTGAGCGATCGGGAAGAGCTCACTCACCAAGCAAAGACAGCCCAGTGGAATGAGTGACAGGAGAGGTCGTTTGTGGGTGGTAACGGGGCAGGGCACTGGAAACGGGAGAGTGGAGGTGCGAACACAGGCGTGCCTGAGAATCTTAACGCCGTTTCAGAGGGGTGCATGATTAAAAGGCAGCATCATAGTACACATCACCTCGCTGTAATTCACACTGAAGTGCTTGCAGCAAGGTATAGTCAACCTCAAGCACTGCGAGCACATCCGATGGTGCTCGACGTACCAATGTTTTCATGCTCTTCCTGGAGATGACGTGCGCAAGTGGGCGTCTTATGAATGGCTGGTGGGCGTCTGAATACATAAAGTGATCGCTCGCCAAGACATAGTGGGCGTGCTAATGCCTTGCCGTGCGAGCACCTGCCTTGCTGGGCGTGCGCTGTATTTGCATACGCTGGGAGCGAGCGGCCGCATCTAGCGAGCGGCTCTGAATCAGGCCCTTAGGCTGAGTGAGAGTATTTAGGCGAAACAACGAGCTATGCTAAGTTTTGTATATTAAGGAATCCACCTGATTTTGGACGGATCTCTTGCGCCCAGTAAGTATACAGTTGGTGCAAGTACGCGCTAATTGTGACAACAGCCACAAGCGGATGGATAGAGGCGGTGCAGCAATATAAATGCATGAAGCTCTGCATGCGGTTAAGTATCTGCATCGATTTCCAAGCATGCCATGTGAGTTTTAGTGCAGTTGGCTTGCTTGCAGCTCTGCCTCTGTCCCTATGTGACCACCTTCAAGTAGCAGGCTAGATCTCACTACAGTGACCATGCTACTTGTATAAGGTGTATACTGTCCCTGACGGCCATGCATTCCATTATAGAAATAAGGCTTATGGTGCTGCACCCTTCTCACTGTAAAACATTTACTATTACCGTACCTGTAAAAGCCTGGCTGGTGAACTGTCCATAGACAGAGGCAGCATGTGAAAATGCACTGATGGTTGGGGCAGCAGCTGATGAACAGATTGGCTGCAGGTCCAGAAAGGTGGGGCTACATAATGATGGAGGGGTGGAGCTAGCGCTGGAGCTGTCGGAAGCCTCTTGTTTAACGGAGTATGATGGAAGTTCTACAGTGAAGGAGGAATGAAATGAAGATGGATGTTTTAAATTAAGAAGAAGAAAAAAACATTGTGAATTGTGATGGGGAAATTATGCGCAAAGATTGAAACAACATGGAAAAATGAGACGTTACTCTAACGTGAAAGTGATAAATTGGTTTGATTTTTAATTGCACTACAGTACACACTGGTGAGTAGTGAGAGCTGCCATGCTGTTCTGTCACACAGCTGGCAGGTCTGTGCAATAGCAACGCTGTCGTAATGGAAATGCTCTGCCCGCATGATATGTGACGAAACAGGAATTGGGGCATTTATTTATTGGCCGAGACACATAGCAACATCATCTATTCTGCAACTTCTGAGTGATTTTCTGATTTACCCAAAAACTGTCCTGACATTCACTGAAAAGTACGAGAGTAACTTTCTACATTTACTTCCATTTTCCAAGGAAAGACCACTCATGTAAGATCCCTTTCTTGAAATGAACTATGTGAAATAGGTACTAACACAGACATGATTTTCACTGAAGATATGACCTTCTGAATTACACTTTATATGTTTCATATTGTTGCACCTGGTGTTTGGGGTTGTGCAGCTGATACAGTTATCTCCTTCAAATTGATTTTTTTTTACATAGCAACAACACCTATGTAAATCCGGATACATAGGGAAAACATGTTATACATGTCGGCAAATTTTTACTAATCGGCCTGCATTTAATAAACGTGTACTTCACATGTATCTGAATTTAAAGGATTGATATTGTATGGACTGGAAATGTTACTTATAAAATCAGAATTTGTTTGCTGACTTGTATTTGTGACCGTTACTAAAAGTCATATACAGGTTAAATGTTTATATTAGAATTTTCCTTTAAACATGATACTTAAAAAGTCCTTGGGGCAAATTTACTAAAGGGAGAGTTTTTAGAATTGGAGATGTTGCCCATAGCAACCAATCAGATTCAAACTATGCTAGTTAAATGTTAAATAGAATCTGATTGGTTGCTATGGGCAACATCTCCACTTTTAAAAACTCTCACTTTAGTAAATATACCCCCTAGTCCTAACATTCCTTCAGTGTCAAAAACATTTATATTATAGATCTGGCTTTAGTTGCAACCTTCTCGCCACTGCCCTGACCTGCTTTCCTCCCCTACTCCCTGTTATACTTGTAATTGCAGAGCGATATGGCCCAAAATTGCAGGTGTGGCGGGTATGGTAATTTACTGTAGTAACTATTTAGATGCAGGCAGAATGTGTCCCCGGCAGGGGCGGGCAGGGCTCTGCTCAGTGTCGTTAACGACACTGAGCACAAACACTGAATGATATCATGAACAATAACGTTCAGTACCGGGCTCCCTCCCTCATTCCCGAACATGCAACAACCTGATCGTCAGGCTGGACTGCATGTTCAGGCGATGAACGTCAAAGAACAATGACCAGCGGGAGTGCACATCGCTGGTCGTTGGTCGTTATCGTTGATCGTTTTTGTGAAAAAACTGAACAGTATTTTGGACGACTGAACGATAACGATATTGTTATCGTTCCATCAGCCAAAATATCGCCCAGTGTGTACGCACTTTTAGTTGTATGGTGAGTGACAGTTACAATTTATGTGTTCATTCAGGGACATAAAAAGTCTCACTTCTCGGCCTGTCCACCTACCTGCCAGGGCGGAGTACCCCTGGTGTGCAGAGAGGTTTCTACCGAGAGCATTGGAGGAGGTAAGCGCTGATTTCCCATCATCCATTGCATTGTTCAGCAGTGGTAGTGGATAAAGAGCCTGAAACGTACAGATAGGTCATCAGTATTAAAATGTTTTTGGTGACAATTCCCTTCCTCTATTGCCATTATTTGTGAACCTTTGGCATATGTGAAACAAACAAAACAGAATTAAGAACATGCTATAGGACAACCGGTCTCAGGAGCTGGAAATAAAGTATAACACTGAGATGTGACATTTTTACAGTTTTTTGGGGGGTTTTATATATATTTTTATTGTGGCTCAATACAGTACACTGCAACTGCTCACTACAGTACACTGCAACTGTTCAACACAGTACACTGCAACTACTCACTACAGTACACTGCAACTGCTCACTACAATACACTCAGTGGCGTAACTAGGGGGGGTCGGGCAGGGTGCGTGCCCTGGGCGCCGTGGGACCGGCGGAGCGGGGGGGCGCCGCCGGCCACGGTCCGGCTCGCCCTAGTTAGCCACCAGTGTAGCGCCGACCACAATGAGTGTGGTCAGCGCTACACATTTACACAGGACCGGCGCTAGGCTTCCCTGCGCCGGTCCTGTGCTGCACACCTGAGCCCGTTCCCTCCCCCTGAGCGCTTGCCCAATAGCGCCAGGAGGCGGGCTCAGACTGTGCATAACACACGCATCGCCATCAGCGCTGGCGGCGATGCGTGTGTTACGCAGCAGCCAATGAGAGTCAGATAGACTCTCATTGACTGCTGCAGCACCCACTGCAAGAGCCGGACTTCCGTCCGGCTCCTGCAGTGGGTAATGGGACAGACGTCATGCCCGGGAGGACTGGCGGGCGGCGGCGGCAGGAGCGGCGTCGCGGACTGGAGGAGCAGCAGCAGCAGCAGCGTGGATTCAGGTAAGTATTTTTTTATATATATATTTTTAAAAACCTGTCAGCACTACTGGGGGCACAACGGGGGTGGCTACCACTGGGGGGACCTCTACTGGGGTGGGGGAACAACGGGGGGGGTGGCTACTACTGGGGGCACCATTATTAGGAGGACCTCTACTGGGGGGGGCTATTACTGGGGGCAAAATTATTAGGAGGACCTCTACTGGGGGGGGCTATTACTGGGGGCACCATTATTGGGAGGACCTCTATTGGCGGGGGCTATTACTGGGGGCACCATTATTAGGAGGACCTCTACTGGGGGGGGCTATTACAGGGGGCACTTAATTGGGAGGGGGGACCTCAACTGGGGACCACTACTTGGGGGGGGACTACTACTGGGCGCATTATAAAAGGGGCCTACTACTAGGGGCACTGCACTGGGGGGACCACAACTGGGGGCAATAACAGGAAGGACCACTACAGGGACCACTGGATAGGGGGGTCACTACTGGGAGCCTGCATCAGGGGCACCACTACTGGGTGCACTGCATGGGAGGGGGGGGGGACTACTGCTGGGGGCACTACATAAGGGGCTTACTGCTAGGGGCACTGTGGGGACCACTACAGGGGGCACTAGATAGGGGGGATCACTACTGGGTGCCTGCATAAGGGGACCACTACTGGGAAACCTGCATGGGGGGACTACTGCTGGGGGCACTATATAAAGGGCACTGCATAGGGGGGAGGACTACTACTGGGGGCACTATATAAAGGGCACTGCATAAGGGGATACCACTACTGGGTGCACTGCATTGTGGGGACTGCTACTGGGGGCACTGCATAAGGGGGAACACTACATAGGGCACTGCATTTGGGGGGACCACTACTGGGGGCACTGGGTAAGGGGAACTAATTGGGGGCTGTATAAGGGGGACCACTACTGGGGATACTGTATAAGGTACACTACTATGGGCCTGCATAAGAGGGACCACAACTGCATACTGGGGGTACTGTATAAGGGTACTACTGGGGTTAAGGTGCATATGGACAGGAATGTTCAGCGTGAAAATAAAGGGGTGTCATGTTGACACGCCCCATTTTTAAGTGACCACGCGCACATATCGGGATGTTGGGGGGGGGGGGGGCTCCAAATACCCTAGTTACGCCACTGAGTGCACTGCAACTACTCACTACAGTACACTGCAACTGTTCAACACAGTACACTGCAACTACTCACTACAGTACACTGCATCTGCTCACTACAGTACACTGCAACTGCTCAATACAGTACACTGCATCTGCTCACTACAGTACACTGCAACTGCTCACTACAGTACACTTCAACTACTCACTACAGTACACTGCATCTGCTCACTACAGTACACTGCAACTGCTCAATACAGTACACTGCATCTGCTCACTACAGTACACTGCAACTGCTCATTACAGTACACTGCAACTGCTCGCTACAGTACACTGCAACTGCTCGCTACAGTACACTGCAACTGCTCACTACAGTACACTGCAACTGCTCGCTACAGTACACTGCAACTGCTCACTACAGTACACTGCAACTGCTCAGTACAATACACTGCAACTGCTCAATACAGTACACTGCAACTGCTCAGTACCGTACACTGCAACTGCTCACTCCAGTACACTGTAACTGATCACTACAGTACACTGCAACTGATCACTACAGTACACTGCAACTTGTAGACAGCAGTTCAGGACAAAACAAGTAAGACAATCGTCATACGTGGTAACAGTGGATGAAATAAATGTAGCAACAATACCAAGCATTAGACACGCCTGAGCAGATGCAGTCCTTAAGTCATACAATATATAAATGTACATAACAGACACAGGGCCTGACATAGAGCTGCGCGCAATGGCGATGTGCGCGGAGCCAATATTTTACTACTGCGCATGCGTAAAAATCCCTGTGTATGAGCCTCTGTGATTGACATGGACTGTATCAGAGATGTCTGAAATCTGTCGGCTGTTCCTGGGCGGTTACTGAGAGGTAACTTAGCGCACACAAGGGGATGGTCCGTCTTATGGGCGTGTCGCGGGCATGTCGGTGAAAGTGGTTGTGTACAAAGACACTCGACCGCTTACATAGGAGGCCACACTTGGATGGAGAAACGACACCTGCCATAGAGCTGGTGCAAGTTTCGATGGTGCGACCGATGATGGCGTCTAAAGACGCACCAGTTGGTATAACATCGCCTACGGCATCTCGAGTCCTTGCACCTTCGAGCACACGGGCGTACACCAGGGAAGGGCTTTGTAGGAACATTAGCAGAAAGTCACAAATGGGCCAATAGACAGAAACGGATGCAGCTGCGTCCAGCTCTGAAAGGACCCATGGCTTCATAGGTAATTTAGGCCTTGTAGATGAGAGAAAAGGGGGGAGGGGAGAACAAAAACAACAACTAGCGCTCACCCACCGCCCATAAGTCAATGATCCATCTACGGAAACAGCCCAGGTGTGTGAGGGATAATTCCTGCAGGAGTATTTTGGTGTGACCGTGACAAGTGGTGATTGGACAAAGGAACAAATAGTGATGGTAATTGAGGTTGGCCAATAATTGGTAAAGGTACTATAAGGTATATTGGAGCCAGTTTAGTAGACTGCGGGAGAGTTTGGAAATATTTCACCCCAACTGTGGAATAATGGCGGCGTCAGCAGCTCCTTGTTCTGCGTGATTTCCAGCCACTACATGTTAAACAGCAGGCGGAGCCTACCAGTGGCCATTATGGGTGCTGGTTTGGCATTGTTGGGAGATAGCTCTTCAGCCAACTGCCATGAGGGTCATTAACAATTTATTGTCAATTTGCGGGATTCTAGGTTGGTCCACTAGATATGCAAAAATCACCCAGAGGGCTGTACCACTAACTGATATGCCCAGGGGGTTATTTCCATAAACACTTAGGTCATTCCAGAACTGTTGGACGTGTCATCAACCCCAGGAACAGTGCATGAGATCTGCTTCCCCTGCCTGACATATTGGGAATGTGTTGGACGATGAGGTACCATTTCTTGGGGGATAGATAGGCCCGGTGCAGTCGTTTGTAAGCCTCTTCCTGGTAACTACAAGCCAGTGAGTTTTACATTAAGTTGAAAAGTATTTACCTTGTTGGTGGCCGTCATAACTATGAGTTGAGAAGTCCATTTGTGAGCACCCGAAATCTCAGTGTCAGGGTAAATTTTCGTTCCACCACTAGCCTATATAAATGACCTAGCATATGACCCCTACTGAATTCACAAAGTCTCGTTGTTTCAGGTTGGGAAGAACTGATCATAAATAATCAATTATATTTCCTGACAGCTATGTTGTATGTGAGCGGGGTGTGGAAGGGCTCTATATTATTTTTAACGATAGACAAAATGTTTAATTCTGACTTACTGTCAGTAAATGTACTGCAGTCATGACAATGAATTCCAGTGTAAAAGAAATACATACTCATTAGACGCACACTCAGCAATGGTACTCACTTGTTCAGCTTTGCTGTGACTGGAGGAGGAGTAGGAGTCGGGAAAGTGTTGCCTCTGGAAAGGACACTCCAGCCCGTCCAGTGGGTGCTGAATGTAAGCCTGTGTGCGCATCTGTTTCCGGCTCAGTCCTCCACTGCCCTGAGAGTCGATGCTGAGTCTGCAGCTGTCCTGATCACCTGTGGCCAACAAACCGAGGAGTTATTTCCACCCAAGTCATTTACCATCTATAGCTGATCACTATTATTTAAAACTAGCAACTACCTGCCTTATCTTATCACTATGCTATAACAATAACATTCACCTGCCTTATCTTATCACTATGCTATAACAATAACATTCACCTGCCTGATCTTATCACTATGCTATAACAATAACATCCACCTGCCTTATCTTATCACTATGCTATAACAAAAACATCCACCTGCCTTATCACTATGCTATAACAATAACATTCACCTGCCTTATCTTATCACTATGCTAAAACAATAACATTCACCTGCCTGATCTTATCACTATGCTATAACAATAACATCCACCTGCCTTATCTTATCACTATGCTATAACAAAAACATCCACCTGCCTTATCACTATGCTATAACAATAACATCCACCTGCCTTATATTATCACTATGCTATAACAATAACATTCACCTGCCTTATCTTATCACTATGCTATAACAATAACATCCACCTGCCTTATATTATCACTATGCTATAACAATAACATCCACCTGCCTTATCTTATCACTATTCTATAACAATAACATCCACCTGCCTTATCTTATCACTATGCTATAACAATAACATCCACCTGCCTTATCACTATGCTATAACAATAACATCCACCTGCCTTATCACTATGCTATAACAATAACATCCACCTGCCTTATCTTATCACTATGCTATAACAATAACATCCACCTGCCTTATCTTATCACTATGCTATAACAATAACATCCACCTGCCTTATCTTATCACTATGCTATAACAATAACATCCACCTGCCTTATCACTATGCTATAACAATAACATCCACCTGCCGTATCTTATCACTATGCTATAACAATAACATCCACCTGCCGTATCTTATCACTATGCTATAACAATAACATCCACCTGCCGTATCTTATCACTATGCTATAACAATAACATCCACCTGCCTTATCTTATCACTATGCTATAACAATAACATCCACCTGCCTTATCTTATCACTATGCTATAACAATAACAT
This sequence comes from Taudactylus pleione, assembly GCA_031769625.1. Classification (NCBI taxonomy): domain Eukaryota; kingdom Metazoa; phylum Chordata; class Amphibia; order Anura; family Myobatrachidae; genus Taudactylus; species Taudactylus pleione. The sequence goes on along the minus strand of JAUIMM010000327.1, from coordinate 2,319,412 downwards.
CCACCTGCCTTATCTTATCACTATGCTATAACAATAACATCCACCTGCCTTATCACTATGCTATAACAATAACATCCACCTGCCTTATCTTATCACTATGCTATAACAATAACATCCACCTGCCTTATCACTATGCTATAACAATAACATCCACCTGCCTTATCACTATGCTATAACAATAACATCCACCTGCGTAATCTTATCACTATGCTATAACAATAACATCCACCTGCCTTATCTTATCACCACGCTATAACAATAACATCCACCTGTCTTATCATCACTATGCTATAATAATATTATCACTATTCTATAACAATAACATCCACCTGCTTTATCTTATCATTATGCTATAACAATAACATCCACCTGCCTTATCACTATTCTATAACAATAACATCCACCTGCCTTATCTTATCACCTGCCTTATCTTATCACTATGCTATAACAATAACATCCACCTGCCTTATCTTATCACCATGCTATGACAATAACATCCACCTACCTTATCTTATCACTACTATTCTATAACAATAACATCTACCTTTCTCATCAGATCACTATTCTAGAACAATAACATCTACTTATCTTATCGGATGACTATTCTATTACAATTACATCTACCTTATCTTATCACTATTATATAACAACAATTACATTCATCTGCTTTATCTGGTCACTATTCTATAACAATAACTTCTACCTACTTTACCGATCACTTATCTATAAAAATAACATTAATCTGACTCATCAGATCACTATTCTATAACAATATCATCCACCTGCTTTATCTGGGCACTAATCTTTAACAATAACCTCTACCTGCCTTATCTGATTACTATTCTATAGCAGTTTCATCTACCTGCATTATATGATCATCACTATGCTATAACAACAACATCTATCTGCCTACATCAATATAATCAGTCCATCTACACACATTGCTTCTTATATTCCCCAACTCTTATACAAAATCAACTTTTCCAATACCAGTAAACCTCTCATCCCTGGATCCAGTGTAAGAGGTTATCTTAAATTTATTAACCAATCAAAATTTTCCCAATCATCCCTACACAATTATTTTTCTTAAAACCAATAGACCAACCTACACTCCGCTGTAGAACACATATTACATTGTATTTATCACTCACTGTCATCCAGTTTGCGTTTCCCATCGGTACTGTGCTGAGCAATCCCCAAAAGGCCACTGATTGAGTAAGGTGACCCAAGGGAGTCGGAGTGTGGAGATTCAGGGGGTGTCACTGCTGAACTTGGAACTGTAAGAACCAACAAATCTTATTCATGAAAAATAATTCTACAACTAACCAGTCATATTACGTACACTTAGGTAAAACAAAAGGCAATTCCCCCGGTGGTTGGTAGACATTTTTTGTACACGAATATTTTTGGTACAGGATATTTTACCTGGAATCCTATTACACTACACAACTCAACATGACCTGACAACTCTACATGAATGTAATACAATTCTATTACACGCTATACAGGGCGAGATAGATCATACCCTGGAGAAAGATAAAGTACCAACCAATCAGATTTTAACAGATTTTTTTCCCCAAATAAAGGTTATAAAATAACCGATAGAAGTTGATTGGTTGGTACGTTATTTCTCCTCAAGGTTTGATACATTTCCCCCATATACCAAAATACCTAACCTACAGGACCTGACCATTGGACATGATCATAATACAATTGTACTATGGAAATTCACTATACCTCCCAACATGACTTGACCACTTTACATGTCCATACTACAGCTATATTACCCTCTATACAAACACAGGACACTACACCTCCAACATGCCCTGACTATTGGGCATGATCATAATACAATTCTATTACATTCTATATATAGGACACTACACCTCCCAGCATGCCCTGACTACTGGGCATGATCATAATACAATTCTATTACATTCTATATATAGGACACTACACCTCCCAGCATTCCCTGACTACTGGGCATGATCATAATACAATTCTATTACACTCTAGTCTATATATAGGACACTACACCACCCAACATGCCCTGACTACTGGGCATGATCATAATACAATTCTATTACACTCTATATATAGGACACTACACCTCCCAACATGCCCTGACTACTGGGCATGATCATAATACAGTTCTAATACACTCTAGTCTATATATAGGACACTATACCTCCCAACATGCCCTGACTACTGGGCATGATCATAATACAATTCTATTACACTGTATATGTATATATAGGACACTACACCTCCCAGCATGCCCTGACTACTGGGCATGATCATAATACAATTCTATTACACTCTATATATAGGACATTACACCTCCCAGCAGGCCCTGACTACTGGGCATGATCATAATACAATTATATTACACTCTATATACAGGACACTACACCTCCCAACATGCCCTGACTACTGGGCATGATCATAATACAATTCTATAACACTCTATATGTAGGACACTACACCTCCCAGCATGCCCTGACTACTGGGCATGATCATAATACAATTCTATTACACTCTATATATAGGACACTACACCTCCCAGCATGTCCTGACTACTGGGCATGATCATAATACAATTCTATTACACTCTATATACAGGACACTACACCTCCCAGCATGCCCTGACTACTGGGCATGATCATAATACAGTTCTAATACACTCTATATATAGGACACTATACCTCCCAACATGCCCTGACTACTGGGCATGATCATAATACAATTCTATTACACTGTATATGTATATATAGGACACTACACCTCCCAGCATGTCCTGACTACTGGGCATGATCATAATACAATTCTATTACACTCTATATACAGGACACTACACCTCCCAGCATGCCCTGACTACTGGGCATGATCATAATACAGTTCTAATACACTCTATATATAGGACACTATACCTCCCAGCATGTCCTGACTACTGGGCATGATCATAATACAATTCTATTACACTCTATATACAGGACACTACACCTCCCAGCATGCCCTGACTACTGGGCATGATCATAATACAGTTCTAATACACTCTATATATAGGACACTATACCTCCCAACATGCCCTGACTACTGGGCATGATCATAATACAATTCTATTACACTGTATATGTATATATAGGACACTACACCTCCCAGCATGCCCTGACTACTGGGCATGATCATAATACAGTTCTAATACACTCTATATATAGGACAATATACCTCCCAACATGCCCTGACTACTGGGCATGATCATAATACAATTCTATTACACTGTATATGTATATATAGGACACTACACCTCCCAGCATGCCCTGACTACTGGGCATGATCATAATACAATTCTATTACACTCTATATATAGGACACCAGGGCCGCAACTAGGGGGGGGGCTGGAGGTGCACGTGCACCGGGTGCTCCACTGTACCCGGTGCCAGTGACCCCTAGCCCGGTGCTGCAGAGAGGCTCCAAGCCGGACATCCGCTGGTAATATTTATTACCAGCGGGTGCCCGACTCCTTCTGTGCAGCGACGCGGTGTAGCCGAAGCCGGAGGCTGGAGTTCTCTCCTGAACTCCAGCTTCCGGCTCTCCCTACGGGCACTATAGGAGAGACGTCATGACGTTTCCCCCATAGTTCCGAGCAGCCGGCGGACCGGACGCGATGCTGGATGCAGGAGCAGGGTTCAAGGTAAGTATTTTTTTTTTAATAAGCTGCACTACAGGGGCATTATTATGGGGGCATGGGCAATAATGGGCATTACTAATGGGGCATGAGCACTACAGGGGCATTACTATTGAGGCATGAGCATTACAGGGGCATTACTATTGGGGCATGGGCACAACAGAGGCATTACCACAGGGGCATTACTGTGGGGGCATGAGCACTACAGGGGCATTACTGTAAGGGCACTACATGGATATTACTATGGGGCATGGGCACGGGCACTACAGGGGCATTACTATGAAAGCATGGACACTACAGGGGCATTACTATGAAAGCATGAGCACTACAGGGGCATTACCACAAGGGCATTAATATGGGAGCATGGGCACTACAGGGGCATTACTATGAAAGCATGGGCACTACAGGGGCATTACCACAAGGGTATTAATTTGGGAGCATGGGCACTACAGGGGCATTACTATAGGGGTATTAACATATGGGCATTACTGTGGGGGCATTACAATATGTGCACTACTACAGGGGCATTATCATATGGGCACTACTACAGGGGCATTACTATATGGGCACTACTACAGGGGCATTACCTCAGGAGGCATTACTATAGGGGCACTACTGCAGAGGGAATTACCAGGGAGGGCGCCAAATTACTGTCTTGCCCCTGGTGACAAAAATCCTAGTTTCGGCCCTGAGGACACTACACCTCCCAGCATGCCCTGACTACTGGGCATGATCATAATACAATTCTATTACACTCTATATACAGGACACTACACCTCCCAACATGCCCTGACTACTGGGCATGATCATAATACAATTCTATAACACTCTATATGTAGGACACTACACCTCCCAGCATGCCCTGGCTCCTGGGCATGATCATAATACAATTCTATTACACTCTATATATAGGACACTACACCTCCCAACATGCTGAAGTTTGTTTCATTGTATTGTTGAAAACTCTGTGAATTAGGGGCCTACTCATTAAACCTAAAAATTCTCTGGAGATAATTAGCTTTAGAACTCGCATAGAGTTCTACCTAATTATAGGTGGAATTCATCATTCCACCTCTCCATAAGTATCTATTCCGAAAAGCTGTCATTTTTGCGATGACAGCTTTTCGGGAAATAGATACTTTTCCCTGCCTACACTACCTTATCGCATCTGGAAACAGTGCTGCGCATGCGCTGTTACATCTGTAAAACCAGCGCATGCGCAGCACTGCCTACAGATGCGTTAGGTTTGTGTACCCCCTCCGCTCACCTACATTTCCCCCCCACCCTGACTTACCTGTCCGCGCAGCAGCCTCCGGCTCCGTCCTGCTGGTCTGTCATGTGGTTTCCCAGCAGACCACATGACAGATTAGAAAAAAAAAAACTTTTTTTTTTGTCTAAACTTTCTTGTGCTCTGCTGGGGAGCAAACATGACAGACCAGCCTCCGGAGCCTGAGGACGGAGCAGAGCGCCGGAGGGACTCGTCGGGGGACCTGCACACGCGGATACAGGTAAGTCGATTCTGCTATTCGCCACCTCACAGTGGCGAATAGTAACTGCATCAAATTCCGAAAATTGATAATTTTCGGAATTTGATGAATACCACAATTTCCACATCCCCATACTAATGTATGGGGAGTGTGGAAATTAACACAGGGGAACTTAGCAAGGAGATATCTGTGATATCTCCTGTGCTAAGTGGCTACATGAATACCAAAATAACGTTATTTAAGGAAAATGTCCTTAAAAACGTTATTTTAGTGTTGATGAATAGGCCCCTCAGTCATTATTTTGTCAGACTGGAAATATGAGTGTAAAGGCCCCCATACATCAGAGATTGCAGCAATCGTGGAATTTGCAATCGATTGTGTATAAAAATCTTTCCCTTTTTCAATCGATTGCAGAATTACCACAATCGATTGAAAAAGGGAAAGTTACTGTTTATTAGCACAAAGTATACAGGTCAGTTACAGGTCCCTCACATACAGTAGATTCTGTAAGATATTGAGGCTTATTTTATAAAATTGCAGCATAAGCACAAATAACTGTAAATTGAAACAATAAAATTGGATATTTATTAACATTTTCTAAACTGCTTTAGAAATGAAATTGCATTGTAGTGACTGCTATAGGTTAGAGCAGAGGTTCCCAAACGCGGTCCTCAGGGCTCCCTAACAGGTCAGGTTTTAGAAATATCCATGGTTGAGTACAGGTGGTTAAATCAAATTGACTGAGGTACTAATTATGTCACCTGTGCTCAACCATGGATATCTCTAAAACCTGACCTGTTGCGGAGCCTTGAGGACAGTGATTGGGAACCTCTGGGTTAGAGGGAGATTGTGCACATGCATCATTAATTATAAAAGTCCCACTGTGTGCAGCGGTTGTCACTTACTCAGAGTATGTCCAGGGCTTAGCGATTTCACACAGCTCTCCATGGGCAGGTTAAAGAGCTGCTGCACCTTGGTGCGGATTATTCTGCCAACGAGACAAGGAGAAGTGTGAACTGAGGCATCGTAGAGTAAAGTGCCTCATTATTATTAGCACAATGGCACCGATTCTGAGTCAAACACAAATGCGGACATCTGCAAACTGCGCATGCACCATGGAAAGCAATCACCGACTGCCCGTGAACCGGACCATCCATATGGACACAGACGAAGACAGAAAGTGCGGATAGATAGATCGATCCGCCCGCTGACAGACAACTCTTTCTATGTAATGGCCATTTCTGGACGGTAACTGGACAAGGAACTGTTCTGCCTATTGGCAGTGTCATGGGAGTGTTGGGTGGGTGTGTAAGCCGTCTTCCGCGCTCGTTCGCAGTATGAGGACGCAGGTGGGTGTAAGTGCAGAGACTGATGATGACGCCTGTGGACGGAAAAATACTGGGCCTGCCGGCCATCCGCATGAAGATGGATGGTAAATCGTTATGTACAGGAGGATACTTGCTTTAGCATAAGGTAGCAAGCAGGTCGCCGTGGCCGTATGGAAAACCTTCCGCAGATATGAATGACACAGGATCAGCACCAAAACTCATACAGCACAGGTGTAACACAGGTAATGGCATGACATAAAACACTGGGGAATATATAATGCTGAGGGGCTTTTTGCAAATGACATTATTTTCTGTTCAGCTTCCACCATGTTTGACTATTTAGCTAAAACTCAGACAAACTTTGGGCTTTTCTTCTTAAAACTATTATTTTCCTCAGTGGATCAGCTTGATATATGGCTAGAGCCTCCCTATAGCCTGGGGAGACCTAAGAGATATTGTTGTCAATAATTAGGTTTATAGACTTGGTAACCTGTGGTTGGCCAGCTGTTGTGGAACTAAAAATCCCAGCATGCCCTGCTGGCCTCTTCATTTTGATCACCACAGAGCTTGACATCAGAGGTGAACAACCTGTGGGTCTCCAGCTGCAGTGCAAGCGGTTACTTGTAGTTCTTTAATAGCTGGCTAGCTCAGTGACATAGGGGCAGATGTACTCCCCTCTAGAAAGTGTTAAATTGGAGAGTGATAAACCACCAACCAGTCAGCTCCTAACTGTCATTTTTCAAACACAGCCTGTGACATGACATTTGGGAGCTGAGTACCTGGTAGTTTATCACTTTCCAATTGATCACTTTCCAGAGCTTAGTACATCTGCCCCCCTATAGCTGTCTGAAGACAACAACAGCAGCAGTGACACTTACAGGCTATAAATAAAGTACGACTTACAGTGCATTGCCAACTCTCCATTCAGACACATACAGTATCATTAATTCCTAAGGCAAATACACATTCTGGTCAATGACATAACGACATTATACCTGTTGATGGAGCTGACACTGGGCACCGTGTCATTGTCGCACACCCCCTCTGCCAGCAACCGATCTCGGATTTCCCAGGCAAACATGGTGGGGTTTTGTCTCTTATAATCTCCAATCTTCTCCACCACTTTGGGTGTGGCAACTTTGGGCTTGGAACCACCGATGACCCCAGGCCGGATACTGCCTGTTTCATAGTACCTACTCCAATACAAAATTAGATATAATTACCCAGAACCAGGATCTCTCCCAACCCAGGGTTCTCCCTAAGCAGCAGCAACTCCCAGACATGTGTATTGTATCAGAATCACATAATGCTTGGGGGTGATGCACTAATCCTTGAAGAGAGATAAAATACCAACCAATCAGCTCCTAACTGTCATTTTTCAAACAGCCTGTAAACTGACAGTTAGGAGCTGATTGGTTGGTACTTTATAATAATAAACAGACTCTGAAGCATTGTACAATTTTGCTCCCATGACCAAATGTTTCCAGTCTAAGCTATTGCTAGGTTCCCTTGTGAGTAATATGTGCATATAGTGTGTAATATAAATCTATACAGACATTTTTCCAAAGGGATGAGTACATCCTATGAAAATAAAAGCCATCAATAAACAGTTAAGCATCACATAAATAAGCCAGTGGAAAACAATCCAGATACTGTACATAACAGAAGGGAACGGCAATATGATGTGCACATCCAGGCAGTTTGCAGGAGTATAATGTTCTAGCTCATTGCACCAGGAGCAGCCACTCACCAGTGCCAGGAGAGGGAATATAACTGCAGGTGGGGAAGGGGGGGGGGGGGGTGTGAGTGTGATATTTTGTAAATTAACCACAAGGAATAAGGAAGATTTGCCGCAGACTGCTGGTGTGTCATAATGGAAATCATGTTACAGAGACTGATGCCTGGGTAGATCCATAACCAAATAGAACTGCCAATGTAAACAGACCTGTTGTCTGTTCTATTTACCTATGTTTTTTACAACAGTTATGCTGGATACACACTTAACGATTGCCTACCGAGCGATGCGACCTACGAACCCAGCCCCGAAAGGCCGACATATTGGGCAGTCCGTACACACTGGGCGATCTGGTTCCTGACCACCCGATATGCCGGCCCCGGAATTGGTATGAAATACCGCCGGCGGTTCGAGTCCCGGCAGCGGCAGCCCGACACTGGAACAGATTCCGGCAGCGGCAGCCCGACAGCGCTGGAAATCCCGATCGTCCTTAGGTAAGTATTAACTAACCTAACCTACCCCCCTAACCCTAACCCTCCTTAGGGGTGCCTAACCCTAACCTCCCCCCCAAGTGCCTAACCCTAATCCCCCCCCGTAAGTGCCTAACCCCCCCCTTCCCCGCTACCTAAACCTAAGTCCCCCGGGGGGGTGCCTAACCCTAACTCTCCCTCCCCCTAGCCTAACCCTAACCTCCCGGGGGGGTGCCTAACCCTAATTCCCCACCCGGGAGCCCTAAACCTAACCCGCGGCTGTCCGCTCGCGGCGCCCTGCATCCCTTCGATCGGGATGCCGGGCGCCGGCCTCCCGCAGTTGGGGAAATGAGCGGCATCTACATCTAGACGCCGGGCATTTCACCCTTGCCGGGATATGTCGGGAAGCCGGCTGTCGGTATAAGGTCAGCCGGCTTCCCGATTGCATCCCGCCGGCCCCTGCCGTATAGTGCTGCATGGAATCGTCTGCCGCATCGCCTGGCCTGATTTTACTGCATGTACAAAAAATCAGGCGATGCAGCTGACGAACCCCACTGAAGCGCGCTCTACACGATGCAGTGCATACACACTGTGCGATATTGTCGATTTGTCGTTCCAATGCATCGGAATCAGACAAATCATTAGCAATATTGTGTAGTTTGTAGGGGCCTTTTGGGCTCTATTCAGCAATTAAATATTTTCTT
>JAUIMM010000327.1:2292500-2305000 GCA_031769625.1 Taudactylus pleione | reverse complement strand
GGTTAGGCACTAGAGGGAGGGTTAGGGTTAGGCACTAGGTGGATTGTTAGGGATAGGCACTAGGGGGAGGGTTAGGGATAGGCACTAGGGGGAGGGTTAGGGATAGGCACTAGGGGGAGGGTAAAGGTTAGGCACTATGGAGAGGGTTAGGGTTCGGCACTAGGGGGAGGGTTAGGGATAGGCACTAGGGGGAGGGTTAGGGTTAGGCACTATGGGGAGGGCAGGGGTTCGGCACTAGGGGGAGGGTAAGGGATAGGCACTAGGGGGAGAGTTGGGTTTAGGCACTAGGGAGAGACTGTTAGGTTTAGGGTGCGGGGATTGAAGGTTAGGATACTTACCCGTTCTAACCCTGTCGGGATGCCGGCATCGGGATTCTGACCACCAGGATTCCGAGCGCTGGCATCCCTTACCCAACCTAAATTATTTCATATAAAAACACGCAAGAGGGGCAACAGAACACAGAGACAAAACATAATGTGTCGGTGCAAACATCTTATCCTTAAAGACATCAGGGAGAACACAGAAGGGAAGATAGGTTGTGAAAGGAGGGGCCATGGGGAGCTCACTAGCCAAAATATTCAGGAGATTCCTTATATACCAGCCAGTAATACCAGGTGGATACAAATTAAGGATATTTGTTCTTCGCCGCCAACCTCTCTTGTTTTTTTACTCTCATCTCTATGGGGCACAAGCAGAAACAAGCAAGGTTTTCCTACCCAGATAATCTGCGTTCTATTAGTGCGCAAGGTTCCATCAGAATCTCGCAGCTCATTGAGGGGTCTGTTTATCAAGCAGTGAAAAGAGTGGAGAAGTGAACTAGTAAAGAAGTTGCCCATAGCAACCAATCAGCTTTGAAGTAGCATTTATCAAGTACAGTCTATAAAATAATAGGTAGGAGCTGATTGGTTGCTATGGGCAACTTCTCCACTGGTCCACTTCTCCATGCTTTTCACTGCTTGATAAATAGACCCCTGATTCTCCACCTTTGATGTGAGCAGGACCAACAAGCCCTATTAATGGTATTGGGGTTGATATCATTGTATCAATAGTTGTCATTAAAACAAAGCATATAGTACTCTGTAGCACAGTGCTTTGTCAGAGATCCCAATAAAATTATCAATATTACACAATATATACATATATTTATTTTCAAAGTTGCAACTGCGTCAACGATTTTAAATTGTAGTAAAGCAGTAAACGACGCCTGACTATAGAAAGCCACATAATATACTGCGAGGGAGCTGACAGCTGTCAAAACAGCAAACTCATCTTATATCCAACTTCAAAATACAATGTATAACACAATTACATTTGTCATGTGGCAATCACAGTATTTAGACAGGACATCACACATATGAAATAGACAAACAATTCAATGATATATTATATTTTATATAATTTACAAGATATGTTTGTGAAATACTGTTACAGTAAGAAATGAATAATATTACTATGTAAGAAGGTAATCCATGATGTTGTATAATGCATAATTGCAATACACTTTAATAGTGTTATTCTAGAAAATAAAGGAGTGATAACATTGCAATTGATGACATCACCATCACCCAGTTATTATAACAATAATAATTTACAACAGCTTATCACCTAGTACAGGAGGTCAGTCATGGACCAGACTCACTATAACTCTTTGTAGCACAAAGTGCTATTGCCATGACAGATGCTGCACTACATTTAAAGCCAGTAATCAGCATCAGCATAAATAAATTACATTAAAATACATTATTTTATTATTGATCAATACAGTATGGTCTTTCAGATACTACTACATTTGCTATTAGACTTGTCCCCGTATCTGAGAAAAGGATGAAATAACTGGAGTTTATAGTCTTCTGTATTTTCTCAGTTATTGCATAGATTGCTTTATACTAAAGCTCCAGATGTTACTTCCATGTGACTGCTGTTTGCATAAAAGACTGGTTCAAACATTTCGTTAACATCTGGATTATAGCACCATTCTTATGTTACTTACTAGGGACAAAACAGAAAATGCTCAAACTAAGTATGGAGCGAAGAAAGCTTCTGGGTGTCACCTGTATCATCATAAGTCCCCTGTCTGGTGTAAAGTGTAATCACATAATTCATCTGTACGGTGTAAGGACAAGTTCTGTGTATCACTAATGCCATAACTCCAATATACAGTGTAAGGACAAGTTCTGTGTATCACTAATGCCATAACTCCAATATATAGTGTAAGGACAAGTTCTGTGTATCACTAATGCCATAACTCCAATATATAGTGTAAGGACAAGTTCTGTGTATCACTAATGCCATAACTCCAATATATAGTGTAAGGACAAGTTCTGTGTATCACTAATGCCATAACTCCAATATATAGTGTAAGGACAAGTTCTGTGTATCACTGATGTCATAACTCCAATATACAGTGTAAGGACAAGTTCTGTGTATCACTATTGCCATAACTGCAATATACAGTGTAAGGACAAGTTCTGTGTATGACTGGTGCCATAACTCCAATATACAGTGTAAGGACAAGTTCTGTGTATCACTAATGCCATAACTCCAATATACAGTGTAAGGACAAGATCTGTGTATCACTAATGCCATAACTCCAATATACGGTGTAAGGACAAGATCTGTGTATCACTGGTGCCATAACTCCAATATACAGTGTAAGGACAAGATCTGTGTATCACTGGTGTCATAATTCCAATATACAGTGTAAGGACAAGTTATGTGTATCACTAATGCCATAACTCCAATATACAGTGTAAGGACAAGTTATGTGTATCACTAATGCCATAACTCCAAAATACAGTGTAAGGACAAGTTCTGTGTAACACTGGTGCCATAACTCCAATATACAGTGTAAGGACAAGTTCTGTTTATGACTGGTACCATAACTCCAATATACAGTGTGAGGACAAGTTCTGTGTATGACTGATGCCATAACTCCAAAATACAGTGTAAGTAAGGACATGTTCTGTGTATCACTGGTGCCATAACTCCAATATACAGTGTAAGGACAAATTCTGTGTATCACTAATGCCATAACTCCAATATACAGTGTAAGGACAAGTTCTGTGTAACACTGGTGCCATAACTCCAATATACGGTGTAAGGACAAGTTCTCTGTATCACTAATACCATAACGCCAATATTCAGTGTAAGGACAAGTTCTGTGTAACACTGGTACCATAACTCCAATATACAGTGTAAAGACAAGTCCTGTGCATCTCTAATGCCATAACTCCAATATACAGTGTAAGGACAAGTTCTGTGTATGACTGGTGCCATAACTCCAATACACAGTGTAAGGACAAGTTCTCTGTATCACTAATACCATAACGCCAATATTCAGTGTAAGGACAAGTTCTGTGTATGACTGATGCCATAACTCCAATATACGGTGTAAGGACAAGATCTGTGTATCACTAATGCCATAACTCCAATATATGGTGTAAGGACAAGTTATGTGTATGACTGATGCCATAACTCCAATATACAGTGTAAGGACAAGTTCTGTGTATGACTGGTGCCATAACTCCAATACACAGTGTAAGGACAAGTTCTCTGTATCACTAATACCATAACGCCAATATTCAGTGTAAGGACAAGTTCTGTGTATGACTGATGCCATAACTCCAATATACGGTGTAAGGACAAGATCTGTGTATCACTAATGCCATAACTCCAATATATGGTGTAAGGACAAGTTATGTGTATGACTGATGCCATAACTCCAATATACAGTGTAAGGACAAGTTATGTGTATCACTAATGCCATAACTCCAAAATACAGTGTAAGGACAAGTTCTGTGTAACACTGGTGCCATAACTCCAATATACAGTGTAAGGACAAGTTCTGTTTATGACTGGTACCATAACTCCAATATACAGTGTGAGGACAAGTTCTGTGTATGACTGATGCCATAACTCCAAAATACAGTGTAAGTAAGGACATGTTCTGTGTATCACTGGTGCCATAACTCCAATATACAGTGTAAGGACAAATTCTGTGTATCACTAATGCCATAACTCCAATATACAGTGTAAGGACAAGGTCTGTGTATCACTGGTGCCATAACTCCAATATACTTTGTAAGGACAAGTTCTGTGTAACACTGGTGCCATAACTCCAATATACGGTGTAAGGACAAGTTCTCTGTATCACTAATACCATAACGCCAATATTCAGTGTAAGGACAAGTTCTGTGTAACACTGGTACCATAACTCCAATATACAGTGTAAGGACAAGATCTGTGTATCACTAATGCCATAACTCCAATATATGGTGTAAGGACAAGTTATGTGTATGACTGATGCCATAACTCCAATATACAGTGTAAAGACAAGTTCTCTGTATCACTAATACCATAACGCCAATATTCAGTGTAAGGACAAGTTCTGTGTAACACTGGTACCATAACTCCAATATACAGTGTAAGGACAAGATCTGTGTATCACTAATGCCATAACTCCAATATATGGTGTAAGGACAAGTTATGTGTATGACTGATGCCATAACTCCAATATACGGTGTAAGGACAAGTTCTCTGTATCACTAATACCATAACGCCAATATTCAGTGTAAGGACAAGTTCTGTGTATGACTGATGCCATAACTCCAATATACGGTGTAAGGACAAGATCTGTGTATCACTAATGCCATAACTCCAATATATGGTGTAAGGACAAGTTATGTGTATGACTGATGCCATAACTCCAATATACAGTGTAAAGACAAGTTCTGTGTAACACTAATGCCATAACTCCATTATTATTATTATTATTATTATTATTACATTTTATTTATAGGGCACCACAAGTGGTCCGCAGCGCCGTGCATACAGTAAAGGGTACACAGAACATTACATTACAATACAGTAACCAAAATATAAACAGAACACCAGTAACAATTAGCAACACAATTCTCCATACACAATACAGCTGGGAAGGTGAAGGCTGTCATAGAAGTGCTAGAGAAGAAGGCTGTGACACAGTGGGGAGGAGGACCCTGCTCTTAGGAGCTTACAATCTAGGGGTCTACAATCTAATATATGGTGTAAGGACAAAGTTCTATGTATCACTAATGCCATAACTCCAATATACAGTGTAAGGACAAGCTCTGTGTATCACTAATGCCATAACTCCAATATACAGTGTGTGGACAAGTTCTGTGTATCACTAATGCCATAACTCCAATATACAGTGTAAGGACAAGCTCTGTGTATCACTAATGCCATAACTCCAATATACAGTGTGTGGACAAGTTCTGTGTATCACTAATGCCATAACTCCAATATACAGTGTGTGGACAAGTTCTGTGTATCACTAATGCCATAACTCCAATATACAGTGTAAGGACAAGCTCTGTGTATCACTAATGCCATAACTCCAATATACAGTGTGTGGACAAGTTCTGTGTATCACTAATGCCATAACTCCAATATACAGTGTAAGGACAAGTTCTGTGTATGACTTGTGCCATAACTCCAATATTCAGTGTAAGGCCAAGATCTGTGTATCACTGGTGCCATAACTCCAATACACAGTGTAAGGACAAGTTATGTGTTTCACTGGTGTCATAACTCCAATATACACTGTAAGTAAGGACAAGTTCTGTGTATCACTGGTGCCATAACTCCAATATACAGTGTAAGGACAAGTTCTGTGTATCACTGGTGTCATAATTCCAATATACAGTGTAAGGACAAGTTCTGTGTATCACTAGTGCCATAACTGCAATATACAGTGTAAGGACATGTTCTGTGTATCACTAATGCCATAACTCCAATATACAGTGTAAGGACATGTTCTGTGTATCACTAATGCCATAACTCCAATATACAGTGTAAGGACAAGTTCTGTGTATCACTGGTGTCATAATTCCAATATACGGTGTAGGACAAGTTCTGTGTATCACTAATACCATAACTCCAATATACAGTGGAAGAACAAAGTTCTATGTATGACTGATGCCATAACTCCAATATACAGTGTAAGGACAAGTTCTGTGTATGACTGATGCCATAACTCCAATATACAGTGTAAGTAAGGACAAGTTCTGTGTATCACTAATGCCATAACTCCAATATACAGTGTAAGGACAAGTTCTATGTATCACTGGTGCCATAACTCCAATATACAGTGTAAGGACAAGTTCTGTGTATCACTAATGCCATAACTCCAATATACAGTGCAAGGACAAGTTCTGTGTATGACTGATGCCATAACTCCAATATACAGTGTAAGTAAGGACATGTTCTGTGTATCACTAATGCCATAACTCCAATATACAGTGTAAGGACAAGATCTGTGTATCACTAATGCCATAACTCCAATATACAGTGTAAGGACAAGTTCTGTGTATCACTAATGCCATAACTCCAATATACAGTGTAAGGACAAGTTCTGTGTATCACTGGTGCCATAACTCCAATATACAGTGTAAGGACATAGTTCTGTGTATCACTAATGCCATAACTCCAATATACAGTGTAAGGACAAGATCTGTGTATGACTGGTGTCATAATTCCAATATACAGTGTAAGGACAACTTCTGTATATCACTAATGCCATAACTCCAATATACAGTGTAAGGACAAGTTCTGTGTATGACTGATTCCATAACTCCAATATACAGTGTAAGGACAAGATCTATGTATGACTGGTGTCATAACTCCAATATACAGTGTAAGGACAAGTTCTGTGTATCACTAATGCCATATCTCCAATATACAGTGTAAGGACAAGATCTGTGTATCACTAATGCCATAACTCCAATATACAGTGTAAGGACAAGTTCTGTGTATGACTGATGCCATAACTCCAATATACAGTGTAAGGACAAGATCTGTGTATCACTGGTGTCATAACGCCAATATACATATACAGTGTAAGGACAAGTTCTGTGTATGACTGATGCCATAACTCCAGTATACAGTGTAAGGACAAGTTCTATGTATGACTGATGCCATAACTCCAATATACAGTGTAAGGACAAGATCTCTGTATCACTGGTGTCATAACTCCAATATACAGTGTAAGGAGAAGATCTGTATATCACTAATGCCATAACTCCAATATACAGTGTAAGGACAAAGTTCTGTGTATCACTGGTGTCATAATTCCAATATACAGTGTACGGACAAGTTCTGTGTATCACTGGTGTCATAATTCCAATATACAGTGTAAGGACAGGTTTTGTGTGTCACTGGTGATATAGCTATTTTGATGTAAGGACGAGTTCTCCGTACCACTGGTGCCATAGCTCCTCTGTCTGGTGTAAGGATGAGTTCTATGTATTGCTGGTGACAAACCTCCTCTGGTGTGAGGATCAGTTCTATATAGTATGTTACTCGTGACAAAGCTCCTCTGGTGTAAGGACCAGTTCTGTGTGTCACTGGTGACATAGCTCCTCTGGTGTAAGGACCACTTCTATGTGTCAATGGTGACATAGCTCCTCTGGTGTAAGGACTAGTTCTATGTATCACTGGTGACATAGATCCTCTGGTGTAAGGTCTAGTTCTATGTGTCACTGGTGACATAGCTCCTTTGGCGTGAGAACCAGTTCTATGTGTTACTGGTAACATAGCTCCTCTGGTGTAAGGACCAGTTCTATGTGTCACTGGTGACATAGAACTGGTACTTACACCAGAGGAGCTATGTCACCAGTGACACATAGAACTGGTCCTTACACCAGAGGAGCTATGTATCACTGGTGACATAGCTCCTCTGGTGTAACGACCAGTTCCATGTATCACTGGTGACATAGCTCCTCTGGTGTAAGGACCAGTTCTATGTGTTACTGGTAACATAGCTCCTCTGGTGTAAGGACCAGTTCCATGTATCACTGGTGACATAGCTCCTCTGGTGTAAGGACCAGTTCTATGTGTCACTGGTGACATAGCTCCTCTGGTGTAAGGACCAGTTCCATGTATCACTGGTGACATAGCTCCTCTGGTATAAGGACTAGTTCTATGTATCACTGGTGACATAGCTCCTTTGGCGGTAGAACCAGTTCTATGTGTCACTGGTGACATAGCTCCTTTGGCGTTAGAACCAATTCTATGTATCACTGGTGACATAGCTCCTTTGGCGGTAGAACCAGTTCTATGTGTCACTGGTGACATAGCTCCTTTGGCGGTAGAACCAGTTCTATGTGTCACTGGTGACATCGCTCCTTTGGCGGTAGAACCAGTTCTATGTGTCACTGGTGACATAGCTCCTTTGGCGGTAGAACCAGTTCTATGTGTCACTGGTGACATAGCTCCTTTGGCGGTAGAACCAGTTCTATGTGTCACTGGTGACATCGCTCCTTTGGCGTTAGAACCAGTTCTATGTGTCACTGGTGACATAGCTCCTTTGGCGTTAGAACCAATTCTATGTATCACTGGTGACATAGCTCCTTTGGCGGTAGAACCAGTTCTATGTGTCACTGGTGACATAGCTCCTTTGGCGGTAGAACCAGTTCTATGTGTCACTGGTGACATCGCTCCTTTGGCGGTAGAACCAGTTCTATGTGTCACTGGTGACATAGCTCCTTTGGCGGTAGAACCAGTTCTATGTGTCACTGGTGACATAGCTCCTTTGGCGGTAGAACCAGTTCTATGTGTCACTGGTGACATCGCTCCTTTGGCGTTAGAACCAGTTCTATGTGTCACTGGTGACATTGCTCCTTTGGCGGTAGAACCAGTTCTATGTGTCACTGGTGACATCGCTCCTTTGGCGGTAGAACCAGTTCTATGTGTCACTGGTGACATTGCTCCTTTGGCGGTAGAACCAGTTCTATGTGTCACTGGTGACATTGCTCCTTTGGCGGTAGAACCAGTTCTATGTGTCACTGGTGACATCGCTCCTTTGGCGGTAGAACCAGTTCTATGTGTCACTGGTGACATCGCTCCTTTGGCGGTAGAACCAGTTCTATGTGTCACTGGTGACATAGCTCCTTTGGCGGTAGAACCAGTTCTATGTGTCACTGGTGACATAGCTCCTTTGGCGGTAGAACCAGTTCTATGTGTCACTGGTGACATTGCTCCTTTGGCGTTAGAACCAGTTCTATGTGTCACTGGTGACATTGCTCCTTTGGCGGTAGAACCAGTTCTATGTGTCACTGGTGACATTGCTCCTTTGGCGTTAGAACCAGTTTTATGTGTCACTGGTGACATATCTCCTTTGGCATGAGGACAGGTTCTGGCAGTTCTTCTAAATATTATTTTTTTTCCACAGTGTCTATAGATCTACTATTATACAGGGAGGGAGAATGTTTCGTTTCGCTATCAGCAAAATAAATAAAATAGGCCTTTTAATACACAAACTGATGGGTGTCCATAGTCCTATACTAATTAGCTATAGAGAGAAAAAGTTAATTCTATATTTGCACTGGTCTTCTAGTGGCATTGCCAGTAACTGAGGAGCCGACACGCCATTACTAATGCAGCAATACAACCAAATAGTGTGTAAAGCACAATTTTGACACCGGGATTCCGTCAGATGGCTTCACGTGCATCGGTATTCTAACTACACCCCATCACAGGTCATTGTGACAATCATGTCAGGTACAGTAAATGAGAAGCAATCACAGTATCTTTGTCTTATCAAATAAGAAGCCCTTCAGCTGCTTCCTTTTTATAGTGAACATATATTTAGGACAGGCACCAGCATATTTAATTATGACACCTGTCCTTTAGGAATCATCAGCAAATGCTGCTGGGAAAATACTGCAGGTTACCAGGCCTCACCACCTCCCTGCCCACGCAGTAGGCGACTCAGGTCTATCAGTTATCAGATAATTGAGACGCCATGTTGTCACACCATAGACATTAATGGATGTAGATTTTCTGCCATTTCTCTGGTGAATCTCTTGAGGAAGTCACTCATATAGATAAGCAGCACAGACGGTGTAATGGTAGCATTACTGCCTCACAGCACTGAGGTCGTTGGTTCGATACCCACTACGGCCCTAACTGTGTGGAGTTTGTATATTCTCCCTGTGCTTGCGTGGGTTTCCCCCGGGTTCTCCGGTTTCCTCCCACACTCCAAAAATATACTGGTAGGTTAATTGGCTCCTAACAAAATTACCCCTAGTGTGTGTATGTGTGTATGTGCGCATGTGGTAGGGAATATAGATTGTAAGCTCCACTGGGGCAGGGACGGATGTGAATGGCCGAATATTCTCTGTAAAGCGCTGCGGAATATGTGTGCGCTATGTAAATAACTGGTAATAAATAAGCACATTAAAGTAACTGTATGCAATATTCAATAATTACCACCAAATGACTATATACATAATATAGTATCTCTGTACGCATTCCTTTCCAATTAGATTGTAAGGCTGTGAGGAGAGAGTTCTTCTGTAGAGGTCCCTTCCATTTCATGTGCTGTTGTACTATCTCATGCTATATACAGTCTATATATATCCCGGAAATGCACTAAAAGAATGTGGCTTATTTCTACTGTATGGTGATTCGCCTCCCAGGTCGGCTACTGGGTGTATGACGGGTGACAGAACAAATAACAGGCACCTTGTATGACATATTATTCATAATAATAATGTTTAAAGTAGTCATTTCAAGCAGGCGGCTATGTGACGTCGCTCTCCTACAAAATTATTACACCTGGTTTTAACACAAAAATTGTGTCCTGTGTTCTGTGATTCTGTGTTCCATTATATAATTAGAATAATATAATATATTATATAATAATAATTGTATTGGCAGCAAGTCAGGTGGAATCACGGCTGTCCCACACTCCTAATTAACTGACCTAGTGACTATTCCTCCTAGTGCATTAGTATAGGACTTATTCAACCTTCATTCATGGTGTTGGGCTAGTGTCTACAGCCAGGGACTACCATTTAATCATTTAATACAGTCAAAAATAATATACTTTATGCAGCACACGTATTTTCTATCATATATAGACAATAACCTACTGTATGGACACATTTATTTAAACAACTCCGTTTATCATGCCACCACTTTGTTGGTGTTAAAATCAAGGTCTGGAATGATCAATAATAATAATTATTATTATTATTATTATTTATTTATATGGCGCCACAAGTGTTCCGCAGTGCCTTGCAAAGTACATAAATAATGAAAGTACTCCTATGGTCAGAAATTAGGTTTGCCCTCTCTCATGAGATACTCCTGTTCTTTCAATCAGCTCATCAGCTAGAGAAAAATAAATCCCCTGTCATTAACAGTTGTATGTACTAAAAGGAAGCAAAATTTACTACAAATAGGAAACCTTCTATACTCTAACTCAGCCCCGGCCACCTGAGGCTTTCCAGCTGTGTGAAACTACAAGTCCCAGCATGCTTTACCAGCAGATTTGTGGGAGGGTATGCTGGGATATGTAGTTTCACAACAGCTAGAGAGCTACAGGTTGCTCCAACTGGTGGTGAACAACATCTTTCATGAGGCTTTTGGAGCTCAGTGCTGGCAATGCATCATGGGAGGTGTAGTTTATTAGCAGACACTTAGTAGTTTACATTCCTGACATGGGACACTAGCTAGACCGCGATTTGTACAGTTACATACAAGGCAATTTATCCTTATATCTAATAGGAACCGTCACCGTGATGACCTAGAGTAGCTGGGATGACTCTCCAGGTCTCCCCAATAACCATTATCTGCCAGGGATGATCTAATTATATATATATGTGATTATATATATATAAATGATTATATGTATAAGATACATGACAGCAGCAGGAGATGTCTGTGTAACAGTGGGGGCGCTGAGTCTCGTTCAATCTTACTAAAGTACACTTCTGGCTGCCAAAGTTAGTCCATGTTTATTAATTATACGAGTAACAATTTATTTGGTGACAAACACACCGATCCTCACTAAACTACAGGACATAGCAATAGCAATTCCCAAAACATCAGTATAACTAATATTCCAAACTATACACATTACCCTGGAGGGTGCAGGAGGCATCTGTTTGTTGTGGAATCTTCTCTGCATCTACAATCAGGTGTATTACATACCAATATATTATAGCACATATCACATATACAATACTGGAGGACGAATAATTATCTGTACAACATGAAAATAATTCATCCTATAAATCTCTATTGGCGGAGAACTTGCGTTTTACAGCACTATACTCTCTATTAAAATAAGATAATATAGATATATAGTATAGTTATTGGAATATTATAATATTATTATTAATAGTGTTGTTGTTATTATTATTATTATTATTATTATTATTATAGCTAGATAAAATTATATGCATACATTTGTTCCAAAAAAAGCTGAAAACATACACATAGGTAATTTATCCATACAGTATACAGCTCCTACTAAATACAAAACACAGAGAGTCCCTTACCCACACGTGCTGCCCATACAGCAACGATGGAATAATGTGCAAGATCTTATTATAATTGTTTAGCATGATACTAATATATAGGATAGAACAAACTAGTTCAAATGAAATATACGTATTAAAAATGAACATTTATACTTCATAATACTGTAACTGCAATCTATGGGAATGACC